>JAPYZP010000129.1:0-35248 GCA_030522985.1 Torymus sinensis | reverse complement strand
GTACCTTGGATCAATTTATTGTTTCGTTTTACAAATGAATTTTGCGATCAAAAACATGTTCAAAAAATGACGTCTTTGGTCGTTAATGGGTTAATCGAACTAGTTTTCTCTTTGTGAAAATAAGATCCAACGTTGGCTGATAGCCGGTATAATTTATAAACGGTTTTATAATTCAAAGTAAAAAAAAAGTAGTTAATTAGGACTCTAATAAACTTCAACTGTATAGTCTGTTTATGGATTCGATAAGAAAAGCACCTCTGTAAGTTAGTTATTAACAATATTATTATGAGTTTTCATTATAATAAATTACATTAAAAAAAACAATCTTTAAGAAAGCGAAGGATAGCTTAAATTATATCTTGATATCAGAAACAAGAGAATATTAGTAAGAACCGTCACGTAACATAAAATTTACTTGTACAAATAAGGTCTAAAACGAAAAAAAGAGAGCTTAAAGACATTACAATAATAGGCAAGGAATTAGTCGATGCGATAGGGTGGTTTACCTCAGAAATCTCGTTGTGTACCGCATAAATAAAAGTGGCCATCGCAGCAATAATGGCGGCGCAGCACTGTATTTTTAAAAAATTCAGCCACGTCCGGTTCCTCCACCAGAACGCAGTTAGTACCAATATTGAAACTAGACACTGCAGCAGACAGCTGCTGCAGCCCAATATCACGACGAAATTCGTTTGATCGTTTCTCGTTAAAACGGCCTGGAAATAAAAAGCGATTTCACTTATTCATTGGCGTTCTCTCTCCGCGTTATTGTGCGGCACTTGGTCGACCTTTGACTATGCTTTTTTTGCATGGTGTGCTTTTTTTTTAACACCCGAGATTTTCGCAAATGTGTACTGCACACAGCGCTGTCGAAAGAAATATTTTAACGATTTATCGCGTCATTCATTGATTTTACAGTTCTTTTTCTACACTGCACTATATACTTTTTGAGATTGCGCACGGGTAAAACTAGGAATTTTAACTGTTTTATCGGAATCCATTTGGAAATTCTTGTTTCACTCTGTTAAGCAAGTTATCCAAAGTAAATAAACAAAAAATATAGAAGAAAATTTCAATTTTGCCAAATGTATACAATATATACAATAGGTAGAAAAATAAAGCACAAACTGTATTTTTCCAGAATTTTTGGAATATTGTTGTCGAGCGCTGTATGAATCGATCCTCGGAAAATTCCAGCGACCCGAGCGGCGCTGTTGCAGAGCGTGTTACATATACGAGTCTAAGGGCTCGTGGTTTTCGCAGGCTCCGATTTGTAACGACGCCTCCGATTGGTCCGCTCCGAAGCTCTATATAAGCCTCAGCGACCTGCAGTCAGTCTAGTTGGTAACCGCGTGCGCGAAGGATGATCCGTTAATTCTACTTGTAATACTCCATTCATTATATTTAGTTAATAAATACCAACCTTAGCTTTAATTGGAGTAAAACTATATTTGTTCCATGACTCTTATACCCACGTTACACGCTCCCCAGGGAATACATATTTCTTTGAGAAATACTTTAATCGACAAAATTCTGTTGCGAGAAAATGGAAGGGTGAGTAAGTAATGTTATATGATAAGCTATAACGATAGGAGAATGTAAGGGACTTGGAAGCGCATTCTGATAATCTCGTTAGGGTGAGTTTTTTCCTGTTTTTCAGGATTTATTGATAAAATAAAACGGCATCTAAACAAAATTGGCCTGGGAAACCCGGAATTTTGATTTAAGATATAGATTCAACACCTCAAAATACGTAGGCAAACACGTTTCTCATGCCGAGTATAGGGCAAGTAAATTTGCTGAAGTCGTTAATTGTACCTAATAATAATTCAGTGATAATTATTGATATCCAGCCCTCGAAGTTCAGGTAAATGTTCGTATTTGACGATTTCTAAACAAAGAATGATATTAAATTTTTTTTAGGCCACTTCATGATTACATTTCGAAAAATGCATATTGTAGAAAATATACAAATTTAGAAGATGACTTGAAATCTAGTTAGCATATGAGAATTAAGGGTAAACTGAATCACGATTGTTATCAAATTTTATTAGCATCAAGTAGAAATGAGATAATTCAGGAAAATCTAGAAATGCAAGTGAGGTCATTGCTCTCTCAACTTCGCATTGAACTCTTGAGCAATAGAGAGGAGGGAGAGAAAGGGGCACGTCAAGAATATTGAGGTTGTGATTTGTTGTCAATCACCGAAAGTTGGATAGAAACTATCCTGATGTATCAAAGATGATAAGATGATCAAACAGAGAGGATGAAGTTTCAGACGAGGGATAATTTAGGATTAGTCACTTTGTGGATAGTTTTCTGGCTAAAAATAAGTACTTGTATGTAATACATAATAAATTTTAAAAAGCTGATAAGGGCGATTATGATTGTTAGATATTCTTGTGTATTTTTATAATTTCTTTTTAGTAAGTCCATCCTATATTTACAAATGTTCATAAATTTGTTGGTATTTTCGACTCCATTAATTGCGTTTTCGTATTAAAAAATGTTTGATATTTATTTTTCTATTAAATATTTTCTTTCCCCGTTGTTTTAAATGTTAATCGACTGGTCATTTATTATTTTTCGAATAATACTTCCTGTCGCTATATCTCTTAAGAATTTTAAATGCAGATTCCGAAATGATGGCGCGAGTTGGCCTTTTTACATTCGTTTGAATTGCTCAGATTTCCGTTTTATCTCAATAAAATCTTTTAACAACCATTATTCAGCTGGCACTTGATTTATCTATATGCCCTTCCGATTCAAATGAATAATACGCTAATATGTCAAGATAAGATTTCCTAAGCTTTTGCTATATGCTTCTTTTATATGATTGATGACAATTATTCTAAACAGTCGCGAAAAGTACTATATAACCAAATTGTCGAAACGAAAGTAAATTGATAAATGCTTTATCCGTATCTTTTAAAAATTAATATCCTTATTCTATATATCCATGAGATATCTAGATCTATATACCTCACATATCGCGAGTTTACACAATTTGTTCGATTATTCAACGCTCACATATATACCGATGAGCATCCAGGTGGATAATAGCTTGATTTACTTTACAGTTTACTCACAATACCGAGCCCGCGCGGTATGGATGAAAATATGATGCGCCGCGCTATATACGCGCGCAGTCATTTCGTCACTATAGTACACGACGATATTCTAATTGGACGGAGAGAGTGTGCATCCACCGTGAACTTCAATTTCGCTTTAGAACAAATTCTGGCTTTGTGCACACAGCAGCTTACTACCATAGTACAGCCATTTTGCGCAACGGCGAATTCCGTCCTTTGTGCGCTCGTCGTACGCACACACCCGCGTGTATACACTCCCGTATATAGAAAACAGATGGGCGAGCAAACGCGCATCGCACTGTCGAAATAAATCTAAAAACGCACTTTGTGCACACCTCACGCAGCAGAATCCCATATACGCGCGACGAGAGCTGCGAAGCTCTCGCAGCATCGATCGTCGCGGATGGTATATCAGGCATCAGCGCCGGACTATACGGCTAAGAAACGCAGAGAGCGCCCGATAAAAGGGCAATCCATTAGTCTGCGAATACACTGCGCTCATTTACGCGAGCCGCGCTGGCACATATATATAGGTACGTATAAAGGTGCGCGCGCGGGACTGGCCGTAAAGAATCCACTTGAAAGATAAAACCTGAGAGGAAAGCTCCATGTCTGTAACTCGATATAAAGCCGCGCGCCCGCGCCGTCGCTGCGCTTCCGCAAATTGTCCCGCGAGAATCTACGGAGAAATTTTTTTACCCCACTGCCGCGGGATATCACCGCACTATACGCCATATCTCTCCGACGTCATATTGAAAGTTCGCCCGGAATCTGCGTCCCTATATGTAGGCGCGCACGCGCGTGAATCGTAATAAGCCGCGCGGCCGCGGGGAGAGAAGGGCTGCTGCGTGCCTCGAAAATTCCCCATTCGCTTTTTATTCGGGATAGAGAGAGGGAGAGGAATTCGGGAATATAGGGATGAGTGCGGTAGGGCGGCTGCGCGAGCTTTGTTTGGGCCGCGTCCTTCTATTGCAGATTCGATAATTCGAATTGGTATTCGAATGTTGGACAGGAGGAATTAAATATATATATATAGGTTCTTTTTCGAGTTGTTTATTATACGCGGCTTATTTTGGTAAACCGGAATCGAGGTATGTATGATTGTGATTGTAATTGTAACAGGGGAATAATTGAACGTTAATAATGGATTTTTTCAATGTATTTTACAACTAGTGGAGAAAACAGTTTTAACTTTGAAAACTGACGTTTTTTGGGGGTATTTATGCTTCTTGGAGCAGCTTTTGGCAATGTTCGCACTTCTTTGGAAGGCACCGTGCCAGCTGCTCCTGATACTCTTTTTTTTTTGGCCTTTTTACGTTATAATGGCCGAAAAACGTGAACAAATTGACAATCGTTATAACTAACGTCACTTAGAACAGTAACGAAACTTAAACTATGCTTTGAAAATTTTTTTTTAATTAAAAAGTAATATACGGATAGTTACGAAATATTTTGAATTAATTGATTGATAAATTCTTGATAAATTTTATTGGCTTTTAGAAATATTTGTCAGCGCAAATTTTTTAAAGTTCAGTAGTTGCTTGTCAGTCTCGTGTCAGTGTTCCATATATCTGAAAGAAACATTATTTTTCAAATTTAATACCAGAATTAAAAGTCTTAAAGTAATTAACAGCTTCTCCCATTTTCTTTTACTATGTATAGCGGCTTGATTCTGATAATTAAATGAATAGCCTATACATTTTACTTCTTTTCTTATTTTCAGGCTATAAAAAAGGAAGATACACCTACGCGTCAGCAGTTACAGGGTTGTAATGCTGGGTCGGAAACTCGACGCTCGCTTAGTTTATAGTTTCCGTAGGTCTGTAACGTCAATTCGAGAGATGAAAGCTCCTCCCGTTTCGTATGAAAGTTGCAAAGGTATCTCGATATAACATACCTAGTGGTTATGGTCATATTTTTACAATTTCTTTTATAAATTTTACTGTCAAACAAATGCAATAGTTTTAAGACTTTTAAAGATGTATTATATATAATAAATTAAGACTCCTATAAAAACGTTAAATGATTTCATAACTTGTCATTTGAAAGTATAATTTTATGATCTTATTAAGGGTAGTGTTGAACCTCCAGGAATTCTATTGTGCCGTAGCTTATTAGGCTCGGCTTCCGGTATTTAAAAATGGAGCTCAGCGCCTGCAATCCCGTCTAATTGGCCGCTTTTCTCGAAACATGGATCACTTAATATCAAGCGTGCTTCATTCCGTTGAGAAGTGATTATCCACAACTCCACGTATATATTTATGTTGTAGAAAGAACTAATAAAGATTATTAAAGTAGAGAAAAAAAGGCTGATTTTAGTTTATTAAAAAAATATTGATTACTTAAAACAGTACTTCTATAAATATTAAAGCTAGCACATAGTGTCGTTGACAAAGGGGAATTTTTTTTAGTTGCTTAACACGGGGCTGGGTTATTCAATTTTACACGTTGAAATTTGAGCGTAACAATATTGGCACCGACAAAAAATGCTCGTCGAATTCAAAGAGACTTTATTGAGGACAATCTATAAAATAATTTTGATAGATTCCTTGATTGTTAAAAAAAAACGAATTCATTGAAATTAAGCTGTTTTTCAATTTTACTATGGTACTTGAATTTTAGTTTGAATGAATGATACTCCAAGTGGTTGGAACGATGGATACATGGATAAAATACATGCTAAATATTTATAACACACATAAAAAAAAATAGTTTTTTCTCAGTGCAGTGCACATTAATTTGCCATATAGAAACGAAAAAAAAATAATTTTCTATTTTCGACGTTCCGTTTAGTAAATTAATTGCATTGTAGAATTTTCTACTTCCGAACTAAAAATGCTTCAAACGGTTTATAGTATTCAGTATATCATAATGTGCAGCTTTTCAGTGCTCAATACCGACGCCATCAACATTAACCGCTCACACACATACACATACGACAAAGTCTCAAAGGTCGACCGCGAGTGCGCCTGACAGCTGCCGGGCCAACATACACACACACAGACACACATACCTTTTGGGCGCGCGCCGTGAGGAAGGCCGCAAAGGTGCCCGGATTCGAGCAGTGGCAGTGGAGGCTCGTCGTCGCGGCCGCGCCGTCGAAGGCCGCCTGTACGAGGGACGGGGCCACCGGGTCCTCGACCAGCGTGCAAGTGTCCAGCTTCCAGTCGCCCCCAGGCCCGAGGGCGCCGCAGGAGGCGTTCCAGGCGCGCGAGCGGTTCCGACCCGCGCCGACGAACTCGAGCTCGATGGCGATGCGCTCGACGTCCACGGGGTGCTGCTGCTGCTGGTGCTGCTGCTGCTGGGGCTGCTCGCTGGCCGGATGAGACGTCGACACGCTGATCACGCGCGAGCTGATGCGGTACTCCATGTCGGTGCCGTCGCTGCGGGAAGCAGATGCAAAGTAGACGTACGTGCGGGCGAGCGAGCCTGGGATGCAGGCTATTATATATCACGGGACGGGTGAAAGGGTAGCGGCTGCCGGGAAAGATGGATGACTGGGCGATGGCGGGATTATGCGCGGAGCTCATGCCGGTGGGTTCTTTGTGCAGCCAAGGACGAGCCCGGTGGGTGTATATAGAGCCCGGCTGGGATTTGCTTTGATGGGACTGACTGAGTATTAAGACGCTGCTTCGGAGGAGAAGTGTGTGTATTGATTATCCATGAGCGTCTCTATTTTTCTGAAGCGTGCGTATTATACGAATTTTGCACATGGTGACCAATCTAACTCTATACAAGACAAATATTGACCAGTAGCTCGTCATTTTTTTGACGGATTACGTTTTGGTCAATGTTACGACTTATAGAAATTGCGACTCATACGTCGGACAGTTTGCGGTCAGAAAAAAGACAGAAGATATACTTAATTTTCTAGAGTTAAGGTATTACTTTTTAAATGAATATACACTTATAGTTTACTCAAAAGAAAGTTTATATACGTTAAAATTTAGTTTGGTTGCCAAATTTTCTTTCCGCGAAATTTAATTACACCTTCTTCGTAGCAATAACTATTTATTTTGGCGTATTAAAAAATTTTAATAAGAAACTTTACTTATTCGAAATTTCCTCCTCGATCCCATTCCCTTGTATCGGATAATACGAGCTTTTGACAAAATTTCAAGTCAACCAGCTCGAATTTACAGTCACCGCTCCATAATGATATACTCAAACTTTTAATACACACACAAAGTGTAAGTATTAAGTACGGAGTAATGACATATATAAATTCAGGTCTAAAAAATATACCAGTCACTTGGGTTACAAAAATTGTATCCCCAAATAGCTTTTTCTTTTCATCATTCTAGGCGGAGACCGCCTAGCTGCAGTATATGCCATTGCTACTATTGTTGAAATGAATTTTTGCTTGATTCACAGAGTGGACTTTGGGATAATACAAAGAATGTTTTTGATAAAACATGTCAAAAATGTGACGAGTGGAATCGAAATACAGAATATTTAGAGAATATATTTCGAAACTAGAAGAAAATTTATTCTTTCAATACATTTTGAATTGGTAAATATACTTCTTCAAAGGATAATATAGATCTCTATAAATAATGAGTTAGAGGCTATGTAGAAAGTTTTCTGATAATACGTTAATCTTCTGTTGGAGATTTTATTAATCTCTATAATTCAAAGACTGCCTTTGTCTGAAAATTGCTGTAGAAATTTTAATTACCATAATGTTTAACATAGTTGAATAATTAAATTAAACATAAATAAGCTGCGAGCACGTCATCGTGAGTTACTTTACTTGGTTAGTATCTTATTTAAATGAGGGATGTACCCGAATTTTCTAATCGACACATTGGTTTAAAAAAACTTGAAAAGAATTTAGAATCTCAAAAACATTTATAAACTGACGAGGTATGTAGGCAAAAACATGTGAACGACGTTTTTTCTCGAAAAAATACTCGAGCTCAAAGATTTTTTCTTTTTTGAATGCTTTACAGCTATCTGAAGTCCTCTTTGTGAATCTTATATAAAGCTCTGCCATTGCCGCGCTAGTGAGCACTTTGGATGCAATGGGCCCACCCTACAGTTTTAGGTGGGTTCCGAACCACCGGAGCTACATTGGATTTCGAAAAACCCGTCACAGATGCGCTAGAGTCAACCACCGAGGCGGGGATTCGAACACGATATACTGTTTGGGTAAACAAAAATTCCCATTAGTCGAAAGTTTGAGGCTTTAGACGATTGAGCTACCGTTGCTATGAGCTCAAAGTTAAAAGGGAATAACTTTAAAATGAAATAAAATTGTTACATATGGAGAGAAAGATATTTGTAAAAATTATCAAACTGTCAAGTAATCCGGAGTCAGACCTCAAAATACAAATTTTGAACCAACCTTTTTGGCATGTTTTGCTAAATCTTTTGTAAATTTTATATGATACCGTCGGAAAAGCGTCAAAAAGTTTGGTAAAATGGTGGGGTTATGAGGTTTGATTAAATTTTTAATGTATCTATTTTCTTTCGAGTAAATTGAATTCTTAAATTTACAAAGTAATATCTTGACTGGAAAATTCAAGGTCGGTGTCTAAACTGAAAATTAACCAGAAATGAGCCGTAACATAAAAATCTGGGTATAGAAACTGGCGAGCTACCGGTCAACTTTTCTTGCAACAATAAGTTGAAGCCAAGTAAAATTTAAAAAATAAACTTATATTCCTCTAGTGATGCAATTTATTTTTTAAATGTTATAGCTTGCCAACGACTGACTCGATCTTTTTTTATCACTGATAGACTTCAGTAAATTAAATGATTAATATATTAATTTTGTAGAATTTTGATTTTTTATATAAAATTTTTAGAGTAATTATTATTAACAATCTATTCATAATTTGATGTTCATAATGCAGTGACGTTAAAAAACAGCGCCAGATCTAACAATAATATACAGCGATTAATAATACACTATAGAATTGGCTGTTCTGCAATGAAAAATATAATTTCCCCCCATCCTGGCCAGCAAGGCCGGCATCCCTGGCCGCGGAGATCTCTCGAAAACTGCCTGCATTTAGCATATTATTCAGTCATGACTAATGTCCTAGCGCAGCATCCGCGACGCGAGAACAAAAACTCTCTCTCTCTCTGCGCAAGAAGTTTCGCGTATATTAACGGCGCGCGACGAAGTGCGCCGGCTGTTGTAGCGGGACGCGCGTCCATTATTATGACGAGTTTCCTAGATCCGAAAGTATTATACTTTTGAAGCGCGCGGGGCCGGCAATCTTTGTAATATAGGGAGGCGAGTATATGTGAAAACCCTTTTAAAAAGCCGTGCGCGCGCACTCTGTTATACATGGAAGAAACTCAAAACTGCGCGCCGGAATGATATATATATATATAGCGCGCACGTTCCGGCTATAAACTCGAGCCGCGTTACACGCGCGCGCGTTCGCCGTTACCATGAGGGTAAAAGGTGCCGGGGCATCCGGATTTCGCTTTTTTAAACGTGAATTACACGAGGTCCCTGCGGAGATTGGAAATGCCCGCGCTCTGCGTGTGCGACTCTTATTACATTATGCAGATTTTTCGTTACATGCGGCAGCGGCGGCGGGCTTATATGCACCCGGCGGGGCTTGGATTTCAGTGGTTTAACGAAACGTACGGTTAATAGGACAAAAAAAAGACGTACCTCAATTCCGTGATGTAAGTGTCGGGAAAAAATTGGGCCAAATCGCGATAGACGACCACAATACCGGAAACAGTCTTGTTAATATTCTGCAGCCTGTTGTGATATAAACGGATCGTCACTCGTTCGTTGTACCAGTCGGGATATTTACTGAAAATGTACATTACAAACAGTCGTTATGGGTTTGCTATAATTATGTATGATTATGGATATTGTATATATTAATTAATTTATTGCATGATATTAATTAATTGTTATAGTTTGATGCGAAAGTGTATTGAAATATAGTAATGTAGTAATAATGAAGAATTACTTTTGATTGTCTTCAGGGACTTTTAAACTGTACATGATGGTGGGACTAGAATATACTTTCATTGGAAGAACATCAATAACCACTTGAGAAAGTGACAAATGCTTGTTACTCTCGCTATTATCTTGGCTCCAATATCCAAGATTCCTCAGGACGAGTTGACTTAATAATACCAATTTCTAAAACATAAAACGAAAATAATCGTTACGAAAATGTAGGTTGAAGGCGACACACACCCACACCCACATACACACACACACACACACACACACACACACACACACACACATACACATACTGTACAAGATAAACATGTACGTTTATATACACACAGAAACGTGATCTCTCATGCTGATGTGCTGTGCTTTGTACGTTTTAGAATTTATGCTTTGTTGGTCGTTTAGCATGAACTACTATCGCATCGATATACACAATATTCAAAGTTACACCCTCGCATCTATCAATTTCTATTTATTAGTTTACGAACTAACGTGTTTAATGATAGCAAATTTGTCAATGAATAAGTTATAATTAATTTGGTAATATAGTTTACATTTTTTAATACAATAAAAAAAAAATTAATTATACAACTATGTTTTTGAAGTAATTTATACGACTTTCTCATATTAATAATGTGAAAAATTGTTACCCCACACTATTTCTTTTATTATAACTAACTTATTGATAGATTTATTTAGAACTTATGGCATTTGCAAATTTAGTCAAAAGTACCTGTCAGGTAAAGATGAAGAAGAGGAAAAAGGAGACCCAAATTTATTTTAGACAAATAAAATTTATTTATTTTTATATTATACAATATAAAAAACGTTTTTAAATTTCTGTAACGGCATTTTTTGTGATATACCTTAGTCCCCGCCTTATTATTATCCATTAACTTATAAAACGATTTTTATAGTAGAATTTTTCACGAGCTTTCTTAAGTTTGAACCACAATATATGATTTTTAGTGAAATTCTCAAAGATATTTTGATTCCATACAATTTCCACAAATACGTCATAAAAATTATAAAATTTTCGAGAATCGATGGCCCGTGTATAGATCGTACCGCCCTTAGGGGTTAATTAAACATTCGACCTAACTGAATTTCAAAATAATTATTAAATAAGTGGAATTAAAAATCTGTAATGGTTTCGATATAATATTGCAATCAAATTGTCTATATATTACAGGTTCACATATGATTCAATTTACAATATTTGAAATTGAAATGTTCATTAGCGCAAACATTATGAATAATTTTCATTATGGATGCACGTTTCACTCGTTAACATCTATGATTTATTACTTTCTAAAGAAGAGAGCTTTGGATGGGTGACTTAAATTTTCAGAAAAAAAATAACATTTTTTAAAATTAATTCTTTAAACGATAGCAGGAGTAAAAAATCAACCTATTCTCTAAGGCAAAACAACCGTTACTGGGACACTTAACGATCATCTAACTCTTAGAAATATGATTTAAGAATAGTGAATTGTTGTTTTTCTGTGAAATAAAAATTGCATCAGATTGTTTATACTTCGTTTAATTGATTGCACGAATAAAATAATGCTTTTAAAATGTTATAAAAGTTAAAAAACGCACATTATTATAGGTAGTCTATTCTCCCTTTTTGACACGATTTTTGAGATAAATTCTAAAGTGGGACACACACACACACTGCCAATAATATAATTTAAGGTTCTTAGGTAATATGTAATACTATGGCCAAATCAAGCCAAAAATACTTTGGAAATACAGTCCCAGTAAACAGGACCTAATCTTGAAATATATAATTGAAGGGCCAGATGCAATAATCCGCTTAGACTCGAATGCGATTTTCGGTTTTTAATTTTTATCTTGAAAATAAAAACAAATAAAAAAAATTCCTTTAGAGGATAAATTCGTTGCTTCATTCCCAACAATGTAGCATTTTAAAAAAATTGAACAATACTTTACATGTTTTCAAGCGGTAAGCGGATTATTGCATCGGTATAAAACGCACTTTTCACGTTTTCCCATTAATGACTATTTTACCTTATGAAACTTTATGTAATATGTCATTGTTTGGTTTCTTTTCCAAAGTCATTTTTCAAAGATTGAGTGATCATTTCTAAAGTCCTCAAAATGATCTTTAGATCGAACTTTAAATAGTAATATAATGAAATAACGAAACGATAAATTTGAGGGATGAATTGTCAGCTGTCTTGTTAAAAGTTAAATATTTTGTACAATAAGTTAAATAAAAGAAAGATAATAACAAATGGGAAACGAATATAAAATATACCTGCTGACTGAGAATGGAGTGCTCGTTGCTGAGTATCCGATCGACTATTCTCATCGTAGTCTCGGCCGAGTTTTTCAGGTCCTCGAGCTCGTCCACGTTGAACTGATAGTGCTCGACCTCCTGGAGCAGTCCGAGTATTCGATCGCCCTCGCCGGGATAAAGAGCCGATCGACGATATTGCAGCACGTCCCAGAACGCTTGTATTGTCGACGAGCCGTTCGTACCCTCGTAGCCGAGTGTCAGGCTGCGAAACTGAAAATTTTCGATCGCGGCTTTAAATGCCCTGCAGTATACTTTTCGCTGCTATATATGGTGGAACAAACAATATAGGCATTTCCTTTTTCTTTTAAATTATCGCAGTAATTATTCGGTGTTTATATTGGGTTAACGAACACGCCTGGTTACAAAGATAATTAAGGAAAGTTTAAAAATTGAATAAAAACAATCAATAATACGAAAATGTCGATAACCTATATATAATTCCAGATATGCTCCGATATTCACTACAAAGTCTCGTTATTTTGTAGGTACGTTGACTTTCATAATATAGCGTTTGGATTTACGTATTTATAGCAACATTATCATTATTCGGACAGTGATTTCACAAAGTGCAAATTATGCTCTCGTGCTTATCACAAGTTCTAGGTAAACGAGCTTTTACGCGTTTCAAGGAATTCATTACTATTCACCAACAAATACCTCGTTATATACGGACTAATTATATTTTTCAACTGCGATTATAAATACAGGCTTATCTTCGGTTTACCGCGGAAGCGAGCAAAATTAATAATGCATTTTCGGCCAAATCCGTCAAATTCTCTCCCATTGCCTCGTATATACGCGCGCTACTCTTCCATTCGTTTTTATTAACCCCGTTCTCCAGCTGCCATATTCACTCGTTAAAACGCATAATCCACACGGGCGCGCATATCTCGCGCGGAGATAAAATTTCCCTTCCCTCGCCTCGCATTTTTAACGACATCATTTAACTTCCGCGCCTCTGACGCTCACGTAAGCAAACACCGAAGTCGCATCTTCGGTAATTGCCTCGCTTAGCTCCCACCCACCCCCAAGTTTTCGAGCATATATAAACTTGATATGCCGCGCGAGGGCGCGCGGCATATTGTTTAAACTGCGACATCTCGCGACGCTTCGCTGCCTCCAAGTATATATAGTTTATGCGCAAAGTCCGCAAGCAACTGTGTACCTGTATATAAGGGTGAGCACCGCGGATCTGGGTTCTTATTTGGTATGCACAAGCACAAAAGTCAACCGTAACGCCCCGGCGACGAGATCATGCGCCTGCCGGTGCGGCGAGGCTGTATTACATATATATAGAGAGCTCGAGTGCCGCCGTTTCAAATGCGAGATTTCCGATTCCGGGAAACTTTACCTCAATGGGAGCGAAGCCGTATACAACAAGGGAGAGAGAGAGAGAACGCGCGTGCTTTTTAATTGAAAAAATTGACGAGAGCTCTATTTTATGGTTTACTTACCACGCGGCGAGAGCGATGGGGATTTCGCAGAGAAGAAAGCTATTTTTACGATAATAATGAAGTATTCTTTAAAGGCTTTGGTGTTGTGAAATGAATTGTGGTAAATTCATCAAAGTGAGATGAAGACGGAGCGATATATGAGGTCAGTGGGGGCGAAAGGAGCTGGCAACTTTTAATCAAATTAAATAGAGAATTCGTTCATTGTGTGGGGTGAAAAATAGAAGAAATTCATTTAGCAATTACGTTGTCTTTTTGTGTATACGGCGCTCGTGTAAATAAAATCTTGATAATTCAAATTACGCTCGATGAAATAACTTGATTTTTCGCGTATAAAAGATCGATTTGTATAACGAATGGCACGATAACATTTGCTATTTTCCCCTCGATGCTGTATTTTCCCTCTCATCATACGTGAAATTCGTGTCAAAGGTCAGCAATTATGCTGTGATATATACCGTCGCAGCCTCTGTTTGTACATGCTCACACCATCACCCGACGTTCGTAAGCAAATTTTAAGTAGGTACACGCTCGTGCCCCAAAGGGAGAATAAATCAATCAAATATCAACTTGACCACGTTAGGGCTGCCTATTGATTGCCGACTAAATTTTACACGTAATATAATAATTGTCCCCCGCGGGATAACCGACGCTGTAACATTACTAGCCTATGCACACGCACATATGGAGCGTTTCGCTTCAGTTCGCCTAAACCTCACCTTTTGAGCGCGCGCTTGCGGCATCAAAATATTTCTATAAGTATATATCGAAAATACTTCGGATATATACGTTTTCGACGTATTTTTTCGTCAGCTTCCTCGTGTCTTGTTTTTGACAATTTTCACGTTTTTACCATGATAAAATATAAAACGTACATTATATCTCAAAAATACCAAAAAAGTTCTCTCCTGGAAAATAGCCATTTCGACGTTAAAAAAAACATAATCTTTCGATCTAGACTATTAAAAAAAATATTAAAAAGGTACTTTTTGGGATATAACACGCAGAGCCGATACGAGAGGAAAAGTACAAGAATGTATATAATACTCACGTCGTTATAAGGATGAAGGAGGGGCTCGTAGAGGCACCCGGAGAAGTCGGGCATGTCCCACTCGGACCTGGTGGCGTCCTTCATCGTGCACTGCCTCGAGGCGTGTCGGCCGACGAGGCCGTGGGGGCACTCGACGAGCGCCCTGGTCCCGGGCGCCGTGTCCGGCCAGACGACGCCCCAGCGACTGTTCATACGACACAGCGGTATAACCGTGCGATTGACCACCTCCAGCCAGACGGAGGCCGAGCGATGGGCCACGTTGCAGGCGTAGACCGCCGACTGCTGGGCGTTGGTCACGGTGAGGATGCTGCCCGCGGGGTAGAGGTCCTCCCAGACCTCGTGGCCCGGCTCCAGTCGCAGCAGGGCCTTGTTCTTCGTCCAGCCGAAGCCGATGCCGATGCTGCGCATGTTGGGCATCGTGCACATCAGCCGGACCGTGCTGCCCTGCGCGTTCGCCATAGCACACCGGGTTCGTATTATGTTAGGCTCTCAATGTGTAATATATGTATGCCCTTTTCACGAGGGTTACATAGGTATATCCAACAATGGTGAATTTAAAAGAGATACTTCGCCAAAGTCTTGTACGGGTGGGTGTAATGATTATTTTAGTTGGTTTGTGTATGCTTTTTCACCCGGGGATATATAGGTATACAGCAGTTCGAACAGGCAGGTGTATCGAAATAACAGTAATTAGTAACCCATCGATCATAATTGCCCGGATTACCGGTACAAAGTAAATTGGCGAATTTCGTTCATGTCGATAACCGCTACAATTAAGGTAGATTGATAGATTTCATTAGTGTGATTACCCAGATGGGTGTGTTAGGTAAATGTCGATCATGCACGATCAGTAATTTATGTTTTTTAAACTTAAAACTGAAAATGTGCCATTTAAAGCTCTTACTTGGTTTAGAAAGTTTGTTTTTATTTGTAAGGGGGGGTTTCTCATCTCTGAATCATGATTTGAATAAAACTATTTAATCCGAAAAAAATGAAAAAAAAAATAATGAAAGTTTCAAACAAATTGATCTAATGGAATTGCTAAAAGCTTTTACGATAATTCTCATTTTTCATATTGTATACACCATCAAAATATAACTAAAAATCAACTACCAATAAGCAGACAAAATTATACTCTAAAATATTTAGTATATTTACAGTGATTGGTTTTGGTTATATATAATTTTGTCAAAAGTTAGTATAATCTGTTGTTTTTTATATTATCGATAGTAGTATATTTCAGTATAAGTTACTAGAAGAGGAGAGTAACAAAATATCAGTTACTGTTGTTTCCGATGTCGTCTATTGTAGTATTATAATTCATCAAGAACATTGATAAAATATAATTTCTGTGCAACTCTATTATCATACGAATTGACCTACTTTGCAACTTACAAAAAGCATAGTTATATTACAGACAAGGAAAAAACAAAATTTATTCTGGTTAACCGCCAAATCTATTAGAACACTTTAGGCTAGCCTGCGCTTTGTAGAACAAAAAGGCTTTTCACCCCGGGAAGCCTTCCAAGAGAGGCACGGACCCAAATTGCTATTCATATTTTTTGCGCTCCAAACGATCAAACAGATTTAGTGGGATAATCTTATTCGGAGCACGAAAGATTTGTAGGCAAACGCAGACTGAGGTAAATGGCGTGGCAAGCCTCTTGAATTACCTTTATTTAAAAATATGGTTTGCAGAATTTATTTCGGAGTCAAGATCTATACCTCTACGGGAAATTTAGATTGTAATTTTTTAAACTTATTTTGTTATCTTTGAGGAAAGATTATGGCCTAGTATTTCATCAAAATGAAGATTGCCTTATTAAAAGTAAAATTGGCATACAGCAACATTTGAAATTCCAAAAACGAAGCAAAATCTAAAAAGTTTCATCATTCTAATCAAACAATCTTGTTCTTTAGCTGAGAGTAATAACCAAGTAATAACACTGTTACTTAACCGATTTATATATATGTGTGTATTCCTTCCTATTCAAATCTGCATATTGCCGTTATCTCACCCCCGTCCCCATCCCGAGCAATCTTGTTTGTGAGTATAATGGTGGGTGTATAAGGCAAAGCTCTCGAATTTTCAAGCCGAGTATCGAAATGGATCAATAACATTTCACCGATGTTAGTTGGTAAAATCTATACGACTATTTTATTAGATCCTTTACTATTATATATATAACTTCGTCTATTATGATGTCATTTTGGCTATTTTTAAACTTAAGAAATTGTAAAAAGTTTTAATTCGAAAGAAATTTTATTTGGTAAAAGATTATATAGAGGCTATCAATGCTTTGTGATGTAGATGTATAAATATAGTTATAACAAACCTGAGTAAAATTTTCGAAATACCTAGAAAATGTGCAAACATGGCGCGAAGGCATAGAATATTGCATTGCATGAAATATTACAGAAACTTTATATGTACGGCTGAGCTAAAAGTTAAAATTTATACGTAAAATAAGTCTCGGTTAAAAACGAAATTTCATGCGTTCGCCCACGTGCGAAAACGAGTTTGAGGAACTCGCTCTTGACTGCATTTTTCCGTGCATATACATGACCTATTCCAAGTATAATCACGGTACGAAAAATTCTATGTACTAAATATATTTTCGGGTTAAACATTAATCTTTATGTTTTTTCAATTGTTTAACAATAATTTATTTTAATTGAATATTTGTTTTAAAAAGGGGTGATTTGTTTATGAATTTAACTATTTTCCGCATAATGTTACGAAATAACTTTAATTCTACTTTTATTTAATTTCACTACTGATTGTCGCATGAGATCTTGATTTTTCTCCTTATTTTAGCAAACTTCTCCCATATTTATTTCAACTTTCCCATCATTTCCCCATAATAAAATTTTTTAAATCTCATATTTTGACAAGCTCTACACTATAAAATTGGTTTTATGTCCCCCTGCGTCCCTCTATTTACTAAATATGCGTAGACATCCTACTTTCAACCCAATGTATTTTCGTTTGTAAGTTCGTAGTCATAAAACATGATGATACAAAATTTTATGACATAGATACATACTTATATATATATTTACGCCTACACACATATACACACGCATACGCATACACACATTTTTGACCATCTTTTCCGATTGAAAAGCCTGGAAAAGCCACGTAAAGCCTCGAAAAGCCTCGAAAAACATCAAAACTTGAGTTTTGAAGATTTTCACCATAGAAATAAAAGTTTTCCCTCGAGAGAGAGAGAGAGAGAGCAAAAAATGAATCATTAAAATTAAAAAAAAAAACCTTTAGTATTTTGTCTTGCAAATATAAAAGAAATATAGCTATATATATTTGTTAAAAATGTATATTTTACTTTCTATTTGTGTGCACCTTGTTTATGTTGTAGTAAGTATTTACCGACGGTAAAGGATAGCTCTTGAATTCACATGATTTAAATTTCCCTTTGTATATTTGAGAAAAATTATAGCTTGGTTTTACGCGATCACTAAAAAAAAAAACTTAAGTCCAAATATTCTGTATTTCTAAAAGGTAATAGAGTTGTTTTGTATGTACGTATATCGCGATTAAACCGATACAAATAAACTACATTGAAGAAGCCTAGTTTCTACCCAAAACTCGAATACTTCAACATTACTAATGTTAAGTCAATGAGAATCGTTCTTTTAGAATCCATATGAATACATAACTGCCTAATCAGAAACTATCCTCTTTATAAGTGATTAAAAATAGACCCAGTGAAGGTAGGCGATACACTCTTAATGTTGAAATTTTAAGTTAACTGTTTGTTTGTATAATCTTTCAATGCAGTCTCACCTCAAATTCTACATTTTGTCTAAAATAAATTGTATAATAAACTATACGTTTGAACACAATAAATAAATAAATGAATGAATTTGTGAATGTGTTATTTCGTCAGTTAAAATGTATTGGATACGACATATTGCGAGTCATAGCAGCCCGGAATTTCATCATCCCAATCAACTAAAATATAGCACAATTCCGTGAGCCGATCGCTCACTCGTAATGCTATATCCTAAAGTCCACAAACTTCCGATCGATAATAGAGACGCGTGTGGCGCCGCGCAAGTTCAACTTTGCGACTGCTAACACTCACTTTGTCGATGGTGATGCTCATGGGCACGATCTTGATATTGGGCTCGTCCCTGATGTCGATGTGAATGTTACGGCACTGCTGCATTCCCCAGTCGATGACCTGGCAGGTGTAGACGCCCTTGTCGAGCAGCGTGGCCTTGTCCACCGTCAGTATCGACGTGTGGTAGTCCGAGCCGTCGTTCGCTTCGTGCCGGTACCAGATTCCCCTATAACGCACAGGATAATTCCAGATGATTCGCGCGCCACGCAGTTTTTGTATTTATATTTGCGCTGAGAATGAAGGATGACAGCGGTATTGATTGAAAAACGAATGCTTTGTTTGCTCTTTCACGCGCGGATATTGTTTCATTAAAATTATTCATTTTCATTGGTGATTGGAATATTCTTTTTTTTTTTTGTAAATAATACATTTTTGCAATTCGTGCTGTTGATTGAGTTCATGTCGAAATTTTTAAAATTATATTCAATGAGGAGGGTTAGAAAAAAGGTTGCAATCGATCGATTTTTTAACTAACTACAGCGATTCTGAAATGGACGTTTCGGCAACTTCTTTGAGGTTTTTTTTCGGCTCTAAGTTTACCAAACAATTTTGTCATTTACAAATTCAGATTTTATCATACATACATCTACATATTGAATTTTTCTATTTTTTTAGACTTTATCTTATTGTAAATTAAACTTATAGTTTGTAAATTCTTATAATAATCTTTCTATCTTTTAGATTGTTTCTTAAAATAAAAAATTTTCAACCTTTTTAGAAAGTTTGAATGGTTTACATTTGAGGTCAGGAATTTGTAAAACATTTTTCAATAATAATGTTTATGTCAAAAAAAGTATGTCACGAAAGTCTTTTTCAATGGCTGAAAATGTTTCATGGACATCACGTCGTCACTCCGAATAAAAAGACGTTATCTTGGAATTCAGTTGGTAAAGGTTGTTATTCTCAAAAGCTAATTGAAGAAAGAATTATTCAACGCCTTTAATTTACTTGATTCCGATTTAAATTGATAGTAATGTCAGAATATTCTTAGCATTGGCCCCAAAACGAGAACAAAATATTTAAAAGTTTAGTAAAATATACAATATCTTCCAGCACAATAAGATTTTCAAAAATTTTCAAATTTAGTCGTGATAACTTTCATTCTGATCATCGTTCTAACCAGATTCCAAAATATGATTTTCCGCCAATAGGATTCCCGGATAATGTCATTTTTTACTGGAGTC
This sequence comes from Torymus sinensis, assembly GCA_030522985.1. Lineage (NCBI taxonomy): Eukaryota > Metazoa > Arthropoda > Insecta > Hymenoptera > Torymidae > Torymus > Torymus sinensis. The sequence continues at coordinate 15,059 of JAPYZP010000129.1, read as the reverse complement.
CGAGATAATACCTTTTTATTCAAGAGCGACGATACTATGTATAAAAGTAACGTAATTAAGAAATCTCGTGCGCCTATCTTATTGTATGAAAGAAAGTGCGGTCGCCCCTAGGGCTTTTTCTACACCTGTGACTCGTGCTTGCCTTCGAAGCACTCCGGCGCCCCTTGATAAAACACAAATCAAAAGAATTCGTATTCGAAAAAAAAGTTTTAGCTGAAGAAATTTGTTAAATTTTTATAGATTTGCTCATATATTTATTTTTTAGTATCTTAAAAACCTTATCAACAATATTTTAAATGGACAATTTAATTGTCTATTATCATTATCTCTATTAGTATGTTCGTACTTTGCTTTTTACTATTTTATAATTTTGCTTTTTCAAAGAGGCAGCTTTTTTCTTTTACGTCGATATATCTCTCTTATCCTTGTTCCCAATATTCTTGTCCTACGTGTCGTCTGTTTCTTGATTCTATTATCTGCAAGTTCTTTCTTGAATTTCTTATACTTCGTCTTCTCTTCCGTTACAACGTACGTCTTTTATTTTTCACTCGGTTTGTTCTCTACTGCCAATTCTCTCCAACAACTTTCCAATTTTTCTTCTTAACCATTCCTCCATTTTCTTCCCTATTACCTCAATTCTTTCCACGCGCACATATATACTTACGAAGACTTCTACAAGAAATCCACACTTAGAGGGTTCAAGAAATTTCAAAGAAGTTTTGGAGACACACACCTCTGTAATAAATTTTTTCTCCTTCTATGGGTCATAGGTATGTAAATTCTGGAAAAATCGCTCATTTTTTGAAATTTTGCATAATTTTCAAATGCTTGTAACTTTGCATAGGATCGTAAGATTGTTCAATGTCACAAGACCGATTTCGTTTGTTGGTAAATTTTCTCGTCTATTTTCTACAATTCAATCAATGATTTAGTATTTTATTTAAAGATTTTTTATCTTCATGTCAAAAATTATGTTATGTCAAAATGAATTATTTTTAGGATTTCATTTCTTCTCATATTTTTTTTTGCTTGAAATATTAAATAGTTTCAACATACTTAGATTTACATTCCGTATGAGTAATTTACTTTAGTATCTATAATTTCTACATAAATTTTTGCCCATAGGAGATAATTATTTACTGCTTCAATGGACTGTTTCACATTTACTAATGACTACGTTTTCAGTTGATATAGTACTAGTCACAATAGACAATGTATACGGTTATGAATGTATGTATAACACATATTGATTAGGTGTAGTAACAATTTCCAGCAATTAGCACATTATTTTCTTCAACGATCATATGGCATTGTTAACGAGAGCACACAGCATGAATTGAGTAATGACAATATGTCCTCGTTAGATTTTCAATTTTTGATGAGGCGAATGTACTGGTAGAGATATTTTTCATCTTTTATTATTCATTTTTACAAAATCTGTCTTTTATGAAAGCATCTATTCCGTTATCATTAAAACATTGCGTCTATTTTCTGGAAGGCTTAAAATTATTTAGACTAAAAAATGTAATTAAAAAGATGACTGTACATTTTAATAAAACAATGAGCTCTTTTCAAATAAACTATAGAGTTCATCGCATTTAACTAAATTAAAAGAAAAGAACAGTAAGTAACCGAATTTATGAACAATATAAAACAAAATCAAACCTATCCTTTATCTTAACAAGTGACAAGACTGTATGTTTCGACAAATCTTCATTATAATAGAATATGCCTAACAGTTACTTTAGTAAATATTGTGTACACAAGAAATTATAGGTTTTGCGCCTAATTATCAATGTAACTAATTCTTCTAATTTTATTTTAAATTGAAAAAATTTTCATTTCTGTTAATTTTTAAATATTTGTAAGAATTTAGCAATAAATTGACAACATATTGATAAACTGTTTAATTTTAACTTTGGATGTATTTATAGATTAAAAAAAATCTGTGAAATTTTGCATTAATCATGACTGAATACTTTACGATAGGTTGCTTCTTTTAATATTTAAGCATCTTATAAAGTTTTCTGCATGATTACACCTTCTTTAGAATAATTGGATTTAATAATATACACTTATATAATAACGCTCAAATCCTACGAACCGAGAGCTTATACTCGGAATAATATTTACGCGGGACATTTTTTAATTGCACGCGATTGCGTAAAATTTATTGATCGTAGTTATTGGTGCGACGACCAAGCGAAAAAGAGGTAGAGAGAGAGAGCCAGATGAAATCTGCCGCGTCCGTGCCGCCACTCCCTTCCGGTCGAAACATTGGAACCGCCTTGAGGGGGATAGAGGTAGCTAGCTACGTTATAGCCAAACCAATTTCCTATTGTTGCCTCAAACGTGAAAGCGCACAGGCCCCTCTGGCAATAATTTTCTTGTAATAAGTTATTTGCTTAAACCGGATATTCAGCGTCAAATCGAAAGATTACGTGATTTTTGTTTGCAAAGGCACGATGCTGTCACGAATAGCGTAAGCTTTGCAATTTAGTTCGCACATTATTAATTGTTGACATGTATGATTATTCTACAATAAATAATTAACGAGTCAATCCGAATTTGGCTTTCATTAAAAAGATGATTCCAATGATAAAATCGTTCATGACTGATTGGGTTATACAGCAGTGCAAAATTGACGTCCTTTGCACTTGGTTTAAAGTTAATCTCAAAAATAGAAACGGTAAGTATATAGAAAAGTAGAAAGATTCGTGAGCAGTGCCATAGAATATATATATAGCGAACAATTTAAAATGTGTTCTATTATATTATTTTTTATTCTGCTGCAATTGTCTTACTTTCGCGTCATTATAATTTCAAAATATTTTCTCACTGTGTATATAAATTCACAAGTGTTTGCCAAATTATTAAAAAATGATTTTGTTATAAGGCTTTCTTCAAGACCTCTTTTACCTCAGCATGCAGCTCTCATACATCTCCGCGCGTCGAGTTTATTTTGATTTAAGAAAGTGTCACGTTAAATTGAAAAATGAGCTAGTAAGTATAGTTTGAAAAATTACCTGGTCGCCTTGCTCATGTTCACCAGCATGTCATCCTTGTACCAGGAAAATTTCAGATCGGAGCTGCCCACAGCCACGCAGGTCAAAATAAATTGATCGCCGAGTTGAACCTGACGTTCGTTCACCTGATTGATCCTCAAAGACTACAAAAGGGAAATTTACATTTAATATACGTTTATTCACCTTCACCTGCCCATCCCTTGGTAAACATATAGACGGAATTTGAAAGGTTTTTAAAATCGATAATGAATTATATTATAATTGTTACAAAATATTGCAGCTTAATATTCGGGTTTGATAACTATGATTTATTTAATAACCAATTCTAATGTTTGAAAATTGCAGTTAGCAAGAGAGAGGCAGTATCTAGTAAATAATAGGAAGCTGTAAAATATATATAATACAAATTATGATATGGAAAATATTTAATTGAAAATTCAAGTTAAAACGAGCATTTAAATAAGAATATTAAAAAACATAAATTACTTTATAATTTTTTATAATATCGCAATAACTGCGCATCATGTAAAGGTATATTCCTAGGGCACGCTGAATTTTTTGATTGATTGCCTCACGACGAAAACGTCAGCACACTGCTAACCAAATATTACTAAATTGAAGGCAGCGCTTTATAAAAAAGAATTTATCGCTTAAAAATATATCATCAATATTCTTAAATATGCTACTCAACAAAGTCTGCGAAAAATGATATGACGGGGTGTAGGAAACTTTAATTTATATTTTTAAAGAATGTAATATATTTTCTTCTAGAAAGGCCACATATAATATCTGTTAAAGAAGTATAAAGTAGAGGAGAGTTGCCCAGTGGTGGCTCCCATAGCATTTTCGGCCTCAGCTTTTGATGATATGGGTCAAAATTAAAATACTAAAAAATAAAATGATCCTTAGAAGGTCCCCTATAAAGAGGTGGATTAGTTTTTTTCAAATATTATAATAACAAGAAGTTGTTTGAAAAAATAAAAGAGTTGGTTTTTCACAATCTCCAAAAAGTGTTTCCCGGTTCTGGTTACCTCAATTTTTCACGGAATTTTTAGTTGTAGCAATTCTTAATACACAGGAATGAACGTCTAAACGTTTCAAAAGTATGCTAGAACATACATATTATTTATTATAATGTTTTTTTCTATTATTTTTTAACGAGAAATTATTTCTAATTCTCATGTAACTTGGTAAATTGCGTATTATAATAAATATGTTGAATAAGATACGGGAGACGCGCGGTGGCCGGCCTTAGGCGCTGGCCATGTGTGTGCAACACTCCCCTATATTAAAAAATAATATATTAATAAGGCTCTTCCGGGAAGCGGTCGTGCCTAAAAATTAAAAAAGTGCCATGTGAAAAACCCGGAGACGACAAAATTAACTTCGCGCAAATTTTAATTAACCTTACAGAAAGAAAAGTTTTAAAAAGTTTTCAAGTATTTTAATGGCTCTGTACTTTGTATGTGTATACTTTATAAAAATGAATAAGCGAATATATTTTATATTATAAATATTATATTGTAAATATTGTATTATAAATATTGTAAGTATTTATTATATTGTAATATTCACTAAAGAATATAATTAATATAATTAATTAATTAATATTTGTTTTCACTTATTTTCGTCACTGAGCGACTTTTCACTGATTCATTTTTAGAGAATTCTTTGAAATTTTCTGAAGTGTGAGAGAAATAAAATGATAATGCTTTGACGTAGATTATTTTGTAGAACGTAACGGAAATTCGTTTATCGAGAAATGGCCACAATCTTAGAGAATAGGTAGGAAAAATGGCTTGTTAATGGCCACGGTGAAACGCTTTTTTATTCGCATATTTAATAGAATGGCATAACCTGCAAATTTTCTTTTTCAGTTTACTTACAGAGACTTGACGTTATATTGGACGGCAGTCAAATATAACTGATAGCTTACTGAAATATAAACAATAGACGTAGACAGAAAAAAATATTTGCAGCAGTCTTTTCGTATAGATATTACGTAAAATTTATTTACTATCATTAGATTCTGTCTCTTTCCCACTCATGATCATAATAGCAAGTCTTCTACTAACCATTTCCTTGTCTAAAGAAACTGATCGGCTAAATTCCTTTGAAATATTTCAAAACAACCTTGCGCGAGGCATCGGAAAATTCATTCTTTTTTCAATGTACTAAATTTTCGAACAGTTGGGGGAAAAAGGATTTCACCTGGAGATAGAAATTGAACAAGGAAAACTTCCCATTTTTGAGCAACTTTCTAATATAAAATAGTTCTAGTTATTAGTTAAAAAATATTTTGTATTTTCACCAGGGAATTGGCACGCATTTTCAACAGTATTCATATCTAGCTTTAAAAGAAACACAGCGTCGCAAATAAAGAGAGCAGCGAAATATAAGGAAAAGGCTGCAGGCGCGGAATGACGCCTAATCAAGTTTTGCGCTGCGTATACATATATAATACGTCTTATACATACGGCGTCTGCCTCTCGCAAGAGAAGGCGAATGGGGAGCTTTATGTGTGAGGCAGAGGAGGGGGTAGGGGGTAGGGGGGTAGAAAAATTTGCGCATTTCGCCAAAGTGAAATTCACCTGCAGTCGTAGCGCGGGTTTCTGCTGGAAGGTGAAGTGCGATGACTCGAGCCAGAATTCTCCGAGGCGCTGGCGCTGCACCAATCTGTTGAGGGCGCCCCGGATTTTGTCGTCGTCCTTCGACTCCCCGAAAAAGTGGAAGTTCACCTCCAGCGCCGGACTGCCGACAGAAGAGAAAAGGCGGAGAGGAGCGGAGGAGAGTTTTCCCAATGCAGTCGCACGAACGTGTGTGTATGTATATACGTATGTGTGCAGGCGCGCGTGCTGGGAGAGGGCGAGGAAAAAAGGAAGTCACTTTAAACTTCCTCGTCCTCTCGCAGCCACCGCCGCCGCCGCCACCACCACTGCTTCGAATAGTTTGCGCGCAGCGGGTTTGCGGCTATACGCGCGACGTATTTGTCGGCTAATTGTTAAGGGGGCGAGGCTCTCTGGTGTACTGGAATATTCAAGTTTTCAAAGTTTCTTTTTTCGCCCCGATCCGACCTTTATTTTCATGAGATAGCAAAACATTTGTCGAGTATAATAAATTACTAAATTATAGAATTAAACCAATGGCTTCAAGAGTATGTATATATATTTTTTTTAATATTTAGAATTTTAAGATTTTTTGCTAAATAATTTTATCTATACATTGGTAGTGCGAACATGTTGATTTAAAAAGAATCCGTACATTATGTTTTTTTTTTGCTTTTACGAGACCATGCACTTTCATGAATTATTGATGGAACGCTCTATTGTGAAAAGCTTTTTATCCCATTATGGCCGCGAATTCCCTATCGATTGAAAAATAATCTTGTTTTTGTAAGTTTTATTTTAAACTTACAGGAATTCTGGCTTCTTTGTACTTTTCAATCGAAAAGAGGAGACGTCGGAGTATAATCTATCTACTCTCCATAATTATTTTATCCTCTTTGTTTGTAATGAGAACTCGAGTTTTTCATGGGGATGATTTAGAAAACTTGAAAAGTAATGACATTCCAGTATATTGTTGAGCAAATAATAAACCATTAATAACAAGTAAGTTTGTCAGTTTAATGTTTTTTGTATAATAGTTAAAGATTGCGTGTTAAATTTTTCAACATGAAAGATTAACTTTACCTTTTATTTCATATTTCTTTTTATTTCATTTATAAAACATAATTATATTTTTACGCTATCCTTATAATGTCGAAATAATCTTTTAAATAATGTATATTGAAGTTTTGATACTGTTCGAAATTCAAAAAAATTGTGTCAACATAAAAAGAAATTCAAATCTTTTTACCATTTCTAAAATGTTTTAAAAAAATTCCTTGTTTTTTGTTATCTATACTGTTATATCGATAAATTTATTCAAAAGATTTTAATACTTATGTATGTAAAAAAAAACATTAATTTGAAGAGAAAAATTTATTACACTATGCAGTTTAATTAATCGTTTCTCTTTCGCCAACGCAATTCGAAAGAATTCCAATATTTACATTCAGCCGGCGACGTGTATAATTTATAACTGTGATTTTTCAGCATTAAATTATTTTTAAATTCATTATTAAAAATACAAGTAAGCGGAATTTAAATATTAATTGTTCCAAAATTAAAAAATATTGCAAGTACCACTACCTCCTTGTGTGTTTAAATTATAGAAATTAAATATGTTATCTAATACTATAATAATATTAATTACAAAGATCATTTTAATTTTAATTTTACTTTTTAATTGTGCAAGTAAAGAATTTTTAAATCATTTGTACATTATACTCACGTTATACTCAGAATTTTGAGATCTTCCATCGACGTAATATGTGATTCCCGTATTATATAGTTTGTTAGCTGCAACAGAAAAAACGTATTTTTGTTTAAATGTCATACGAAAATTCCAGTGTTCCATAGTTTCCCGTTTCAGGAAACAGTAATTTACGATATTAAGGTAACATTTTAAAATAAATAACAACACTTATTTGATATATGTACACAAAATGAGTGTGATGTAAAATCATAAAAATCAAAATGAAAACAATCGATATATTCACATTACTGAAAGATATAATTGTATGTTCTTCATTTATATTTATCAAATTGAATGCATATTTAAGTCAAAATTACATCGAGTAATAACAAATGATTAAAGATTATGTCTGAAATTTAATAGTCTCATAATATAAATGTAATAACTTATATATCTGTAAAATGATTTTTCATTTAAAAAAATTTTACGCGTAGGCATTATTTCCAGGCTAATAAATTTTCAACTCTATTGTCACGACCAACAAAGCAGACGGGTCCCGGGTACGAGTGGAACTTGTTCACGCTACGGAGAATCTATGAAAGTAGTGGCGTAGTTTAGGAAGCGAAATGGCGTTTATTTTTTTTTCCTTAAAAAGAAAAAAAAGGAAACAAACTTGGCTTCCGTTCGCCCAATAAGCTGAGTAAATGATCGTCGAAGTTTGCGCAACGGATACAAAATCGGAATGAAATTCGGGTCTACTACAGAAACAATCAGTCGGAAAAGTTTGCGCTAAGGTGACGTAAAAAAGCGAAATGTGCCATAATTCTTCATAGATTTTACAATCTCATTAAAGCTTAAAATAGAATAGAACTATTTTAAGAATTGAAGATTTGTTGTCTGGCCCATCTTGGCAGTTATCTACTTTTTGATAGGATTCTTGAGGATTCTTAATCTCGTTTGTTCGTTGCAGTACTAATGGCCTCGAAAATTACGATAATCGATAGATTTTATCGCGCTTTTTATGATCACGCTTAAAAGTTCTCGGGCTTATTATATCTTTACCTCAGTTTTCCGCTCAATTCTTTGTTTTTTCGGCAGTTAAAGCTTTAACGACGATTTTCACAAGTTCTCGAGAAAAATAATGGGGTCACATTTTTAAAATTGAAAAGTCTTTTTCTTTTGACTGCATTACTTACCTTTTCTAAATTTCTCATTATATTTTTTAATTAAAATATTATATTTTGATAATAAAGAAAATTAATTTATCGTTAGGTAAACGAGAAGACAGTCAATATTAGATTATTGTTAATATGGCATTGCTGAAAATTTGTTCATTAAATTATTTTGTCAATAAAATAGTAGATATTTTGCTGCTAATAAAAGTGTTTATGAACCACACAGTAAATAACAACACGTTAAGCTTTAAGTTTAATTCAAAGAATTGTAAGTTGACATAGCATTAATACCACGTTTGATTATATATCCTTCCATTTGACATGCTTTTAACAAGAATCAATCATTATAAATATTTACTTTTCTCGATGATGGATGGCTTCCGAAATTTTCAGGAAAAAGATTATGGAGTAGTAGGTATGTAAAATGATAACTCTTTTATTGTAATTCTGTGAAAGATATGTTTTTTTATTTTATTTCAATCTTTTTTTTTTGTACATAATTATGAAACGAGGAAACGTAATTTTCCTCTACAGTATGCGAAATTTTCGGCATAAACAAAAAAATGTTTTTCATTTGAAGTTATCTTGCTTTCCTGGAACATCTACCAGTTCGTGGAATTATAATATTTACTAAATTGGCGTACATTACACTCGCATATAACTGACGTCGGTTATTTCAAAATAAAAAACAGTAATGTTGAAATTACACTTCACCGAACAGTTATTGTTATTTTTTGATCTTCTTATATTGTAATATAAACTTTTCACTTCGCAATTTCCTATATTTACTCAAGGTTGCTATTAACCTTTATCTTTTCAGGAAATGAAGTTTGTTGATAGAATAAGTTGACAAGAAGTTTTACTTTAGACTTAAATCTTCTTAATTGCAGTGGGGATTGCAATTTTCTCTTTACTTATTTCTTCCTCTGTCACTTTCAAGTTGGTCAATTGCACAATTAGTACAAGTCATAATTATCTTTGTGGAGCACACTGCACTGACATATAAACGCAAAACAGTATTCTCTTCTTTTGTTAATCTAATACTGAGAGACCTTCATCAATGGCCTAATTTTCACTGAGATACATAAACATCCACAACATTAATCTGACCAGCACAACAGGTCTTCAACTGGGCCAAGAACGTTACGATTTTGCTATACTATCTTCTTAATATTATAGGACACTTTCTTCCGTTTCCTATTCCTACGAGATGGATGAAATCCGTTGCAACTGTCGAGACACGGTTTTAAGCCACCGAACACTGCACTTCATGCCAACAATGGCTCCTTTATTTACACTACACAGATCCGTGGATGGATTCTGTTGCGTGATACATAATGATTATCGTATACTCTGGCGCATTACGCGCCGAGCTGCTTCTCCGATGCCGCCTCCAGCATCTCTCCGTAGTCGTGATTATCGCTTTTAACTTCAGGCGTCGACAGCGTTCAGCATAATTGATCAGGGAAAACTCCGTTCAAGAGCAATTTAGACATCCGACGCCGTCACTCCGGCGACTCGAGGAAAAACGCGGCGTCGTCGTCGTCCCCGAGGCCAAATAGCAGGAGGCAATCCAGGTCCTTGTGCTCTTTGCCGAAGGCCCGGCGCAGCACTTGCACGGGCATCCTCAGGAGTTTCAGGCCGATTTCACGGCAGTAGGCCTCGAGGAGGGTCGTCTGCAGGTGGCTCGCCGCGTCGGCGTTGCCCTCCAGCGGCACGACGCAGACGCCGCGCTTGTGGGCGTCAGGCTCGGTGGTGAGGGCCGCGAGGGCCTGGAGGGTCGGCAGCATGCCGCTGATTACCTGGGGGCTCGGGCGCTGCTTGGCAGGCGGCGAGCTCGGGGTCGTCGGCCGCCTCCTGCGTCGCTTCTCCGTCCAGACCAGTTTGCTGAAAGTTGAATAGTCCATTAGTTATTGGCTTTCGACGTCTCGTCGCCGAGGTTATTGGTTGCCGCGTTTATTGCCATTTCTCTCGTTATATAGATTTTTAGCGCTGTCTCACGCTCAATCGCGCGCGACGCGACGGCTTTATTTCATTAATTAAGTCATAAACGGCTAGTGAGCTGTATTCGAATTAACACGTTTATGCTAATTAAATGTCATATAATATTACCGATATACTGAATTTAATGAAATATTGGGGAAAATTTTCACTAATTAGCACGCGTTTATTCTATTTAATATATATAATAATGGTATGCATATATTTAATTCTTTAAACTAAAAATATTAAATATCAAATATTATACTAAAATTCCTTTTTTCAGTAATTTTTTATAATTAATAAAAAAAAAGAGAGCTTTTCAATATATTTTTCAAAGTTTTATATATTTATAGCAATATTAATAACTGCACAGAGAACTGAAATGCCATTTTTTAATTAAAAGAAAATCCACCAGAAGTGCGTGTTATATTCGATTGGAATTCAGTTATACTTTTTGCAAGATAAAATTTTTATTCTGAATTTCATCACGTGACTCATTCGCGCCAATACTTCAATTGAAATTTTTCACATGCCGATAATATCATGTTCGCGCGATAAAGTCGGATAAACGGCGCCCACTTGAAATTTTATCGGACGCGGTGGGGGAGGACATCTGTCAGAACGCTTCAACTTGAACGAACTTGCAACTATATGATGACATAGTGCCTTACGTAATACCTGTCTATCGACGCGACTTTTCAGCGGATAAAAATGTTAATGTCATAGTTGTTGTTATATTGTGTTTAGCACGTAATGATTTGAGGCTTCGGTTCGGTAACGAGATGAATGATGAGTATACGTTTCCGCGTACCGCTGGCACAGTGTAATGTCACGATGCGTATGTACAATGTAGCCTTGTTAATTGGCGCGTTCAAAATAGTCACGCAAGGTTGGCAGATTTTATAATCGCTTTCACGTTTCACTTTGTGTGCACTAGATTATAGCGCGTAGATATTACATTTTCTATTTGTTTGTTCTTCTTTACTTTAACGTAGCGAATAATTATAATTCGGCGTTTGAAAATTTAATTTATCATCGTATACACGTATATTTTAAAATGAATTTTTCCCGATTATATCATGACGCGACCCGTGGCGAAATTTCAAAAAGCCCGCGCGCGCAGCGCAAAAAGCGCGGCAACTTAAAGAAAATAAAAAAAGATGCAATGTGTGCAATTTACCTTTCAGCCGGTGCTGCCGGGCGCAAAACAGTCTGATGGCCGAGTTCCTCGCACGTCATGGCGCTGCTGCTTTCTCTTTTCTCGCGTACAACTGTCTTTAGCACTGTTTTTTCTTGCTTTGAAAGCACTGCTTCTGCTGCCGGCGGCTCGCTAATAGCAGTTAAAATTCTGGCGTCGGAAGGGGGCTTAATTTTTCCCCTTTAACGCGCTCCTCTCTTCTCCGGTCTTTTTTGCCTCTCGCTTTAGCTTTAGGCAAGTAACTCTTCTGTCTGGCACACGGTAACCTCTTTTATATATATACTTTCTTCACACGTAGGTATATACACACTTTGCACTCTTGTTACTTTATATTATTATTACAGAGCCGAGAGAGGGTCACTCACTGGTGAGAATCCACTGTGTGTATTATATATATATATGATAGGAGACACTGGCGTCACACTGGCAGAGTGTTGCGCAAGAGCACGACAGTCACTAACAGGCGGTTGGCTCTCAGCTGAGCCGCGGTATAGTAAGTACAGATACGCTCGGTAGCTCGCTCTTCTCGAATGTCAGCCGGCCTCGTGGCTCGCCGGGGCTTTTAAACGTCCTCCCCCACTCGACGGCCTCGCGCCTCCGCTCTGGCATATAATACGCGCGTGCCTCGCTCGTGCGCGCGCCCGCGACACCAAGGAGAGGGAGAAACACGTTGGCTCGGCCCGCATTTTATGAGAGAAGAGAGAAGAAGACGGCGAATACTATATATACCCACGTTTCTTTGGATATACCGCACGCGCGCGCGGGGGATAAGTGTGCCGTTTCCGTTGTATATTATACGACGGGAAAGTACGCGCGTGCCATCGGCGCCGGCTGTTGCTGATGCTGTTCTCTCTCACTGATACGGTACGTATAGTATATTATCGACGTATGTGTGGGTGTACGAGTGAACGCGTCGTGACTTGTAGCGCGAAATCCCTCCTTTTCGCGGGAACACCGGCTGCTGCATGCGAGCTGCATGCTCTCTTGCTCTTATATGCTTTATAGCGTGTATTTTACCGGGAAAGGAGAGTGTTGTTGGGGAAAAATCGAGCCCGCGCGCGTCACGAGTTCTCCGTTTCTTTTTTTTTCGCGCGTTTTTCGTATCGGTCGCGGGGAACCCCGGGTTAAGACGACTTGCACGATAGTATAATAATACCTATACTTATAACGTTTAGGCAGGATCAGATTTTCCCTGTCGTGCTTTGCGGCCGGCCGATAGTTTCCTTCGTATACGTGTATTTTTGCAGGTATACTTCACACGGTACTTATATCGCTGCACGGAATAAAATTAATAACTATGATACTACTATTCACACAGTACACTTTTAGAAAATGATGGCCTGATTTTGTGAAGCATTTAAAGATTGATTTGTTCATAGTGAACAAAAGATTTTTGCCATTTTCAGATTTAGTTGAATTTGGCTACTAATACATTTAAAAAATAATAATAACTGTAAGTGTCTCTTCACTTCTCAATCTTGCAGTCACCACTAAAGCCACTCCGACGAATTCTAACCAAAATTAGAAACTTTAAGTTTTTCGTTTCACTTAAACTTTTTTTTCGTTCATTATGAACGTTCGGCATTTCGATATACGTCGATAGATTTGAATTTTGAAACTCAAATATTTAGAACTACTGCATAATTAAAATAGATATTTGATTTTTTGCTTAAAAATGTATGTAATTATTTTATCATTGAAACTAAGTAAAACTAAATCGTTGTGAAAAGCAGCGTTCATGGAACATCAAAAACAAAATATTTTACTAGTTGATTAAAGATTGGAATGCAAGGTTCATTTTACTTACAACAATATCGGTAAAAACGTCATTAAAGAAAAGTAGAATCTTTCTTTTGTTACAGTAGATTGGGAATTACATTCTGACACATTGTAAAAGCTTTAATTTATTTAAATGGAGTCTCGACTTTTTCTGAAAAGGAGCTGCTCCGGTTTGAAAGGAATCTTTAAACGGATACTCTTTTAATCCTTTTTGAAAGGAAGATTCCCCCTTTTCTTCAAAGAACTTTTAATTTTTTTAACGAAGCGTAAAAACTTCGTGTTTAGTAAATATAATGTTATTACCACTACAAGCAAAAGTTATTTTTACGTATTTTATAATGCCATTTCAGCTTTTCTCCAAATTAGTTGATTTGGCTGATACAAAGTGGTTTTACATTAACTGTAAATATTTTCCCTGTGTTTCTTTTCTGTTTTCTTTTCTATCTGTTTTGAATTATTATATCCCTCGGGAGCAATACAGTTGGACGATTATGTATCGTTCCTATGGGTCTTTCTGAATCTTCGTCGACAAGCGTGAAATTTGAGAGTGGAGGTTACGAGTTTTCGGTACAAACACGTGACGCTCTTTTAAATGGGCGCCATAGTTGAATAAAGTGTTTTTGAGAGAGAGAGAGAGAGAGAGAGAGAAAGATAGAGAGAAGAGAGAGAAAATATTAGTTTTGCAAAGTGCAGAATGAACGACAACTTAATAAGAAGTTAATTCGATGATTATGCGTGATGTGCAATATATGCGCGTCATCAATAGTTGCAAATATTTAAAGTAAAGCAATTAATTGCATGTTGATGCTTTCTACTGGTGTTATTGTTTTGGCTGATTTTATTAAATTGAGTTAAGTAGAAAAGTTCTTAATCGATGTTTTTGATATCCAAATAAGATAACATTTTTTGATTATTCTCTTTTAATAAAGTCAATACCGAAATGTGAAAATCTAAATTTAAAAAGTAGGAAGCCAATAAAAATTAAGCGCTCGAAGCGCGCGTGAATTTTACTGGTATATTTATTAAAAAATAAGAAAGTGTAATGGTAAAAGACAAAATAAAGTGCATTTGTTTCGATCGTGCAAAATATGCGCACTATTTGTTCTCGTGTACGTAGATGAATATCGATTTTTAGAAGACAAACCCTCTTGATAAACTCGATGTGCATCTGCTTACTCATTATGTGTTTGCTACTTTTGTTTTATTAAGCTTATTTTCATGACGTTTTCCTTTACGCTCAAAGCTATTTTTGCCACCTCATTATTCTAAAGCAGAAAATATTTCTTGAAAATCTTCCTTAATTTATTCAACGCCGTAAACAATGAAAAATTCATTACGAGCCCTATCGTATGCGCAGATGAATGTTTACATTCAATTTACCTCCTCAATTACATTTTTATACAATATTCAAATATTAGAATTTGCTCGTTCTGCACAACATAAGTGACTATCATTCCATTTTTGAACAATGAATGTAAAAAAGTAGTGAAAACAAGCATTGAGAGTCAGCCTACTCAATAACCGAACAATGCCCGCAACGCACACTCGTATAGTAATATACCGACGCGCATACTTCCAGTATTAGCAGTAATTGCAAAAATA
>JAPYZP010000128.1:0-70646 GCA_030522985.1 Torymus sinensis | reverse complement strand
CTCAACGTTTCTGAATGCTTACTTGAAACTTTACTGGGTAATAGAACGTATTATTGACAATAGGGACAATGATGTCCTAATTTGGGATAAGTCAAAAAATGTCTACAAATTATCTAAATACTGTCATAATTTTGCTTGTAATGCAGTAATTTTTAATTTAATTTTTAAATTGAAATTTGTAAAAATTTAATATAATCAATAAAGTTATGACAACGGCTACACGTGTATTTAAAAGTTGACTGCATAAACGTAAATAAAAATATATTAACATTAAGATAATAATAAATTTGAAAAGGAAGTGTACAACATCGCCTCAATTTCCCTTGTAGAATTAAAATTTTCAGTTTTTTCCACGTTATTAATAAGCTGAAAAATTAACTTTTTAAATAAAAAAAAATATATGAAAATAGATCCTTTGTGGTACAAAATCTATACTTTGTAGGGCAAAAATAGGTATATTCACCAAAATATAATAAAAATTTAACCAAAGTGTATACCAATAACTTATTCAGTCACGATATATTATGAAAAAAAAATGTTTTAATGCTAACTTTAAACGAATTTTGGGCCAAATATTTAGTATTCCAAAACAATATCATAATCTTCGCGTCAAATAAATACTATTTCAACTATATTTAATGCCACTTTTAAGCGTACTCTATATATCTAAAATAAGAAAAAAAGTTAACCAGAAATTTCAGTTTTTTCAATTTCAAATAATGACAACCAGTTCATTAAAAGGTCCAATGTCCACTTTTTATATTTTTAAGCAAAGGAATTTTAAAAGCACTATGTAAAACTAAATAATTTTAACTAATGTACTTAATTAATTTGTTTCTGCAAATAAAAACTGCAAATCTGAATCTGAAAATAAAAATACGTAAAATACATATAAAGCCATAATAACATTCATAATTTCAATATGCAATGTCGAACTTTAAGCTTTATTTGTAGTAATTGTTAATATGCTGTCATAATGTGTGTATCGTGTTATTTTATTTTTATCTTTAGTTATATTCTATATTTCAGAAATTCCTAAAAGTCACGAAGATAATCGTGAATATTTATAAATTGGAAAAAGCTAGAGAGAGAGAGAGAGATGTATAGTACCTATAGTATAATGGACATTGTGTGTTATAGGGAGTCAAGGCGATGCCATGCAAGACATACTCACCGGGATGATTGAGGTAGTGCCTGGCGGGGCTCTGAGTGGCCGAGGAGCTCCTGCTGTGCTCGGACGAGTAGTCAGCCGCGTAGTCGGACTCCTGGTTGCCGCTGCCCTTGGGTTGCGAGTCGAGCAGCATGGCCGCGTCCTTGGACTTTTTGCGCTCCTTGCTGCGGCTGCGCACCCAGCGCGACTTGAGGGTCGCGAAGAAGGTGTGCGTGCGCTGTGCCACTGACACATGGCGATGGGAATGACGCAGCCGCTGGATCACCCCGCTGTCACCGGTGCGCGAGCGATGATGCTCAGGTGAGCGGCCGGCCGACGAGCTTTCGCCGCCCTTCGGACTCCCGCGCAGCTCGGTCGCGCTGCGCGAGAGCTGCCGGCTGCCGTTCAAGTTCAGCCGAGAGCGCTCCTCCGCTTGACTCTCCCCTGGAAATAAAAGATCAGTGCTTCTTTATTTTACATGCGGAATTCCAAAATGGATATGAAGTTTTTATATTATTGCTCTTTAAGGTATAGAAGCCCCGAATCATAATCGATCATTTTTAACACTTTCAACGCTATGCAAACAGTTAAAATCAATCATTCTTTATTTAATCAGACGATCATTTTTAAGTAACACTAAAACATTTAAAATTGTTTGTAAATTCACAAATATAAAGTACGTTTAAGGTACGTACGTATTATATATACCTTTTTCGTGTATATTGTGCTATAATTTTTTTAACATTCAGCCGTAAACAATTATTATCTTCAGATCTCACAATAATATTTAATTTTTACTTTTTCCTCTTTTTTGAAATTGTTGTTTGCAAATTCATTTGATAACCTGGGCTTAGAAACATTGCGTGATTTTCTATCTAGCTCAAGGTATATATACTATAGTACAGTTATTGCGTAAGTTTTTGTAGTATTTGTCATTATCAAAGAACTATTACCTTAAGAGGGTGCCATACATACTTATTATACAGTAATCATACTTATAAATTAGTATACGACCTAATATTTTAGGGGTAGTTGGACGTGAACTTTGATTAAATAATTACACGAGGAAATTAAAAAAATTATCAATTTTGCATCCTTAAAACGGGTCAAAATTTTTTTTAAGGCACCCTTCCTGAGTATGTACTTAACATCTCCTTCTTTTTCATATCCACGATCTATACGAAAATAATTAAAATGTTTTGGGGACACAATTTTTCACAGATTAAAATTTGATATGCAAAAATAAAAAAAAAAGAGTTTTCTTTGAACCTCTCAGATATTTAGCTTAGGATCGTTCTACACAAATTTTTCAAAGCAGAAAATGAAACTAAGTAGGGCAAACGACTTTTTTCTTTTTCCTAAAATAAAAAAAAAATGTCGGTTCCTTTATAAGTTATGAAAGTTTAAAGTCGAGCGTCGAAACGACGAAAAAAATTCTCAAAGCCACAGAGCTGCTGATTTTTACGATTTGCATATTTTTGTAATTTAAAAATCGATCTGTGAGAAATCAAGCTTTGCGCACAGTGTCAAAAAAAACATTTTGATCACTTTTGCGAACACAAAAGCAGATATTTTCGTCTCATATGTAGTATATGAATTAGTTAATGTAACATGAATTATTTAACACGTTTGAAGTTATAGTTTTTTGTTCAATGTTTTGTTATATAAATTGACTTTGAACAATTGGCATTTGCTTTTATAATTTTTATCAATAATTTATTGTTTATCGAGTTTGTTATCTTATTTGTTGATGCAAAGATAAATTCTAATATATAATACGGTAAAAAATAAAGGATGGACTGTAACGATTTTCAACGTGTCTGCAGAAAAATTTAGCACCTCTAGAAATTCCAAAATGTTAATCACATTTTTTTATAGTGCAAAATTATACTTTTAAAAATAAATAAATTTTGTTCCATATTTTTCTCCTTTACCAAAATTTTGTTACGTAACTACAATTCAGTTTTCTTATTTGTGGACGTTATTTCATTAGTACATAATTCTAATGGTTACGCGAAAATAGCCTTCAGTTTATTCCGGAAATAATAAAATTCTACATCAAGTTTTTCCGGTTCTTTAATTTGTTTTCTAATTTTCAAAAATTGTAATCATACCTTTTTATTCTAATAAGCTTACACTCAAAAAATTACACAAATAGTTTGAAAATAAATCTTTGAAAAAAGTAAAACACCAAATACTATAGAATATTTGCTACTCTGTGATTTTCTATATAGGCTTTAATATTTCCTTGAAAAAAGACTTTAGATAAAATATTTGATTACTCTGATGTACAAACTCTTATTAAAATTAAAAAATAATAATTTGTTACTTTCTAGTATATATGCAAATCCCACGAAATCTGCGACAAAACCCGAAATCACGATTTGAAACTTTGTTTTCGAACACTCCTACCAGACCTGGATTTTTTGTTGTTTGTGGTATTCATAAGAGAAATTCGCTGTTGTACAGCGTCCATCAAGTGGACTACTTTTTCTAGAATAACTCCATACTTTTTAAGAAAATGGCAAAAAAAGCCCTTATCT
The DNA here is from genome assembly GCA_030522985.1 of Torymus sinensis. Taxonomy (NCBI): domain Eukaryota; kingdom Metazoa; phylum Arthropoda; class Insecta; order Hymenoptera; family Torymidae; genus Torymus; species Torymus sinensis. The sequence continues at coordinate 66,953 of JAPYZP010000128.1, read as the reverse complement.
TCAAACCTCAGCTATTTAGTCCAGAAACGATCTACTCAACGTTTTAAAAAAGAAATTAAAACTAGAAAAAAGAGCTTTGAACTTGCCTTCGAAAGTTGCAAGGTTTTGAAGTTGAACGTCGAAGAAGCATAAAAAAGGCGGCGCGGCGGAGTCCTGCGATTTTTTCCATTTTTATGCCTTTTCGACGTTCAACTTCAAATCCTTGAAACTTTTGAAGGAATCAACATTTTTTAATTAAAGAATAAAGGAATTAAAGCTCTTTTTTCTAGTATTAATTTCTTTTTTAAAACGTTGAGTAGACCGTTTCTGGGCTAAATCTCTTCATTTGATATACTACAAACAATAGAAAAAACAAGGTTTCATAGGTGTGCTCGAAAAAAAAATTTCAAATCGTGATTTCGGGTTTTGTCACAGATTTCGTGTGATTTGCACATATATATGCTTTAAAAATACGGCGTATATTCAATCAAATTTATTCGAAAAGAGGGTTTATTAAATATTTCTTCTACTTTGAAATTAAAATACAAATTTTTGATAGTGCTAATAACTATTAAAATAATAATTTGAATATTAAAATTTTAGATATAGTTAAGATATTTTCTACTCCTTAAATTCAAAGTACTTAATAATAATACTTGTTAAGAAATATTTAAAACAGTCTAGCAATTTATTGAACAGTGAATGAGATAAGTGAACCAGAGACCGACTTTCCGATTTTAAAGATAGAAGGACGAGCTTCTACACTAAAACATCATCTCGTACCGGATTTTAAAATAGTACAACGTTGCTTACGTCTCATCTTTCATATCGACTATCGATATTCCTATTGTTCAGGTGTGACATTGTTTTTTAAAAGCAGCGGGCATTCATGAAATATTTATGACTCTTTAACGAAAATTTTCTGTGAAATCCAAATGTTAAAATAATTAATTATGAATCAAACATTGTGATTAATTTTACAACGTTAGGAATTTTTTAATTTCTTAATATCCCATTCTTATAGAATGTTTTGTTAATCTACTCATTTTTCACTATTTCGTGCAACAATTTACGGAAAACCATCATTTTATTCCCACAATAAAATGAAAATAAATCTCAAGCGCATTCACCGGTGACTGAAGAAGAACTTAGAATTCAAATACGCATCGGTTTCCCCCATTTCCCGTATGGTCGATCAAACCGATTGTTGGAAATCCAAGAGGAAGGGCGGCCACAAAAGCAAATATCTTATACATGGAAGCACCTGCTGTGGCCAATATCCCCTATACTTGATGCTCGACTCGCGGATTCGCAAACATTAGTTTCTCGCCCCTCCTTCGTTTCTCGCTTGACGGATTTTCCAAGCCAAAGGTCGATAACAACTGGAGCACGAGCTTATACGCACGGTCAATAGATATAGGAGGCTGCTGCTGCTGCTGTAGATGTATTTTGCCGTACGCGAGGCAGCGAAGAGGTGCACAAGAGGCGCACGGGCTATGGGGACGAGAGCGTTAATGCCGCGCAGACTCTTGACGGGGGTAGGATTATCCGGAGCTTCTTTAGAGCTTCGCCCTGATGCGTAATTGGATCCCTCGTGCGAGCGCTCGCTGCTAGTATGGCAGTATATATATACCTAATATACGGGGACTGTGCTTTGAATACACACCGGCTCAATCGATAGAATGCAAGCGATTCGAGTAGGTCCCCCTCTTGTGCCTTTATTTCCCATTCATTCTGCCTTTCTCTTTCTTAGACTCCTTTGTCCATGCTCTCTTCAGAAAACGGCGAATTAGGTATCGAGCGAAAATCTGAGACCATTAGAGATTTAATCTGCATTTTTCTCTATAAAGCATTTAATAGTTACGATGATCACTTCGCCATTTGATAACAATTTAACAGACTTATATTTGTGGATTAGATATTTTAAGATCAAAAAGCCTTTTCTCATAAAGTTTAAATTAGAATTTAGTTTGAACGAAAATATTATAGCGTGGTAGGGTCACTTATTTAAATAAATAAGCAATATTTATAAATATTTATTGATTATTAGTCATATGCAGATATGGGCATTATTCGCCTGCAAAATTTTATTCGAATAAAAATTTTATTTCCGTAAATATTAAATGCAATGAGAGAATTTTGTGTTATAAACATGTTTCATTAAAAAACTATAAACATTTAGATCGACTTATTTTAAAAAATATTCGAATAGTATTCGTCGAATAATTTTTCGAATATTCATTTAAAAGTCTTATTATACTATTTTCTTAATTTCCAGCACATCAGCACGTAACAGAAATTACGTAATATCAAAATCCATTTTTTCGATTCTCTACAATTTTGACATTTCTCTACAAAATTAACGGGGGGGGGGGGGGGCCAGAGTTTCGACGATTCATTATAAAATTGAAGTCGACTCTAGAATTTGACGACTTCGAAATCGAATGTTTGAACATGTTTGATTTATCGATCTGTTTTTGTTAGCCATCTATATTTAGAGAAACCAAATACTTAATCGATTGTCTAATTTTAAGAAATAAACATTTTTAAATTATCAATGTATCGATTGCTATAGTTTGGTAGTATATATATATATATTCGATATTGTTCAAGTAAAGAAAACTGGCTATTACACTCCTTATAATAACATAAAATATATGTGGTGTCGAATATTCGTACATTCGTAAAAATATTCTACGAAAGTTATTGGAAATTAGATACTTTGGACAGTAGCTCATAAGTTACGTTCGGAAATATAATATTTCTAATTTAGAATTTCGAAATCTGTTTCACCCTATTTTTTTTTTGGGGCGCCCCCCCCCCCCCCCCCCCCCCCCCCCCCCTCAAGTACTGTTACGTGCTGATGTGTTGGAAATCAAAAAATAGTATAATAAGATATTGTTACGTGTGGATACACACGTAAAAGAATATTTGAAAAATTGTTCGACGAATACTTTTCGAATATTTTTCAGAATAAGTCTAAAGGTCTATAGTTTTTGCACGTAAAGTGTTTATAACACAACATTCTCTCATTGCAGTTAATATTTACGGAAATAAAATTTGTATTCAAATAAAATTTTGTGGACAAATAATGTCGATCTCTGGTCATATGTATAAATACTTATAATAATAATCACATACGATTAGCAGTAAAACTATATTTATGAAGATATAAGTACTATATCTATATTATTTTAGTATTGAAGGATGTTGGGGAAACAATAACCCTCGTTCGCAACAAGTCTGTAGTAAAAGCGAAGCTGAAAATAGAATTAAATTGTAAGTGTTCTTTAGGTAGAATCTTAAGTCAAGTGTTAGGTAGTATCCAAAGGTCTTTGTTTTATACAGTCGCTGCAGTTTTGTAGCATCAAAAACAGTATACTCTACTTATATATCGCACCCTTTCGATATAAACCGTTCAGGTTGTCAGAAACAATCGATGCTAAGCGTAAACGAATATTACGATTGAGTTAGAAAATACAGTTTACTTTTCATTTTAAGGCTTTATTTTGAAGAAAACCATCAAAACGTTTCAATATTTAACTAACCTAATTAGATTTAATAAAGTATTATGTTTAGATGTTCACTCCTATTGTTTTTTGTGTTCAATTATAAAAATAAGCGTTTAAAAATTATTATGAAGTTTATTTTGAATAGCCAAAAGTCAGTCAAGCTTAGAAAAGCCTATATTTTTATCGCCTTAAATGAACTTTCGACCCAATTTAGATGTTTACAAAAAGTCGTTTAATAAATCACAAACCACTTTGAATTAACAAAAGTGTCTTTATCGTGCATGTTTTAGAAGTACATTTCAAGAAAGAATCACTTTAAAGTATTGAATGAAATGTAATTAATAAAAATACATAAAAAACAAATTAAAATTACAATGGTTTGAAAAACATTTGTAACAAAACATTTTTACTAATACTCTCAGCTTTTCTTATGTTTTAACTATATGTAAATGAGAAAAGTCTTTTTGAATATGCAACAATGGAAAATAATTACGCAATTCCTTGAATGAAAAACTTGGATATAAAAGTAAAACTTTGCAAGATGTTATCTCGCGAATAACATTGGTAAAAAGTTTGAAATGCTTGCTTCACTTCCTTTAGAACTTCAGTAGAAAAGCGATGAGAGGAAAACTAAAGTTGTATATTTTCTAAATACTTTAGTAAAAGTAAATACCTCTTTGTTTTTTGATTTATAAAGAAATGAGCCCCTGCGCATACTACCGCCTACAATATAATTACTGGCGGCGATCTAAACTCTTGCATGCAAGATCAATCCCGATACAGCAAGCGCAGAATATAAGCTATGCCCGTCGGGGGAGCAGTGCTGGCCACATATCCGAACGATCGGCACACGGCGCTTAATTAATCGAAGCGATGGTCCTCGCAGGTCCAGGACACCGAAAGCATACATGTATAATATAGACTCGCAGATGCGGCACTACTCACCGTGCGCCGGCTCAGCATCCTCGGAGCTCGCGAGCAGCTCGACGCTCTTGCTCATCCTTGCGGGGCTGGTGGCGCCGGTGGCGGGGGCGGGGGCGGCTGCAGCGGGGGCGGCTTAACGCGAGGCTCGGCGGGCGGGTGGCAGCTGCTGCGTTTCTTCAAACGGCAACGCGGCCCACCGCTCTCCACTAGCATCGTCCCCGGCGCGCTGCCGCCTCGACGGCACAGGCACTCCGGCTGCTGTTGCTGCTACTGCTGCTGATGCCGAACGATCGATGGCCTCGCGGCGCGGCATCGAGCGCCTGCGGACGCACTTGCTGCTACTGCTGCTGCTGCTGCTGCTGAATTCGCGCGCGCTCTTGAGGAGCGGACCAGCACGACGACGGCTTATCGCCACCGCCGCTCTTCTTGGCTGCACCGCCTTCCTGTGGATCTGCAACAGAGATAATACGGCGAGGCTTCGCTGTGAGAGACGCTTTCGAGGATCTCGAGACTTCTTTTTAAGAAATCAGGCCGCGCGGGTGTCGCGCGGGAATTCGTGCTGTCGAAAGTGGGCCACGACAATGATGGTTTTAACATTTTTTAGGGAATATTTATGACAACGTCAATTTTTCTGCGTTTATATATATTATGTATCATGATGTATTTTCGGGATATTCATACAGGTTACTTCAATATCTCTGACGTTTTTCATTTATCGCGGCATTTTGAATAATTCAAAGGTATATCGACTTTTACAATAAATTTAATTTTGTTCATAAATTTAAAAGCACCATTAAGAGAATATCGAAACATTTATAGATTTGTATGACGTACTGTCTCTTATTCTGATCCAATTTTCGTTTTTTTATTAATGATACTGAAATCTCGACTTTTCTACTTTTTTAGCAAACTTCACCCTTATTTATTTTAACTTTCCCTTCATTTCCCCGGATTATTATTATTATTATTTTTTTTTATAATTTCATATTTTGACTAGCTCTGGTTTGGTTCGATTCCGTACGATCGACTTCTACTGACTGTTCGTCTGTTGGCATTTTCCTTTATTAACAAGGAGTGCTTCGAGTCTCCAGGAAGCAGATTTCACTAAGGGTTTTCCCATGGGAGGCATTTTCTGGTAGCAAAAAATGAATTCCAGTACCCTCAGTTAAATCTCATAGGCCCTTTTCCGAAGATATGAGCTATTATATTGCAAATAAACGATTTTTTCCGTGTATCAAAATGTTAATGTGGCTCAAAGTTATAGATCATCAAAGTTACAGTCGAAAATATGGATACAATTAAAGTATTTTCAAGTCATAAAATAAATCCATTTTTTATACATGTAACGGCTGTAACTTTGGTTATCTATAATTTTGAACCAATTGCACATTTAGACGTGCGAAAAAACAACCTAAAGATTTTATCATCTATTTTCATTTACCTTTCTAGAAATTTACCTATAAAAACGCTTATGTGGAATATAATATGAGATTAAACTGAGCGTACTGAAAAACTGAAATTAATTTTTGGCTATCAGAAATTGCCTTCCTTCCAACGCCTAAGTCAGTAAGCGTGTGTCCACATAGAGTCTCATGTGCCTTGTCTCATGTCTGATGCCTCAAGCGCGAACAAACTCGTTGTCCGAATTCTTATATATTTATAGTTTAGGCAATAGAAAATTATACAGAAAAATGACCATAGACTAGAAATTATTAAGATTAGGACAACGATTTTTTTCGCGCTTGAGACATGACGTAATAATTGTCAGGCACTTGAAACACTATATATGGACACTTTGCTACTTGATTGTCAAAACTACCAAACTTTCTCTACAAAATCTTTCCGACGCACTATCATGCTGATCATGTATACCGAACGCCTCAGATGTTACATTTGCATGTCTGTATGTTTGTATGATAAAGTTATTAAGTATTATCTATTATGTTATGTAGAGTATTTTATCGGCAAGCACTCGCACTTCGTGACTTTATAAGTATACTCACTTGTCGAGCAGAGAGTTATTGCTTATAAAGAATCTATAAACTTCTTCTCTTATCAAAAATGATAGAGAATGGATAATAATATTATAAAAAAAAACTTTTGGATAAATTTAATTTTTACTGTGACAAAATATTTTTCTCTTTGAAGAACCGTTTCATTTCATGTTCGAAAGCAACATTTTTTTTAATAAATAAAATAATTTTTACCTTTTTTTTTATATATTATACTTATTTTGTTCATGTTTTAGCAAACAGTTTTAAAAAGAAATATAAACAGTTCGACTTTTTATCTTACACGAACCAAAAATCGGATTCGAACTTAGTATATATTACAAACTCGCTTACAAACATAGGTATAGAAGAAAAAATAGGTATAGAATTATACTTAGACACAAAACACAAAACACGCAAAGCAGCGGCTTGATCACCCGCGGATCTTACATCTAAAGCTCGTAACCAATGATTGAGGGCGCTGATGCATATATATAGCTATACATAAACACGGCGTTGTAAGCAACGCATATGGTCGCTGCACGAGCACGAAATGCCACGGGTGGGACACATTCGCAGTATCCCACGTGCGTGCGTATAGAATGAGAATATGTAAACACAAAATGACCGCAACTGGGGTCTGGTTAACCGGAAGATTTGTATCGTGTATAAAACATCAAGGTGTAAGAACACTAAGAACAATGTAATATTGAAAATAATAGTTAATTTTTACAGTTCTACTAAAGTAATTGCACATCAGCTAAAGAATAAACATTTTCAAAATCATATAGTTTCCAATTCAGTTTATTTTAGCTTTGTTCAGTACTATAAAATTATATGTGCGTGCATGCATGCACTTATATAGTTTATTAAAACTAGATGCTTTTATGTGAAATACGAAAAATTATGTCATAAACTTCAAATTCGTATTTGTTAAAGATAGTTCAATAAAGTAAGCTTCAAAATTAAAGTTATCATTTTAAAACAAATACCAAGTCTTCAAATATTTATGAAGAATTTTTCTTACATAAATATTAAATTATTCAAGGAAAAGTATTAACTGTGATAAACTAATAATTTTAATTTCTAATACATTTTTATTTATATTAGCAGATTTTAATTGACAAAATGACTTTAACGTACCAGCAATTACATCTCGTAAATAAGAATCACATGATAAAAACATTCCATAAAAATGAAATTTTTGTATCCAATATACCTCAATTTATTATCATTGATCATCTGATTACATTATTTCAAAAGTATGGTAAAGTGTCAAAATACAGAATTGTAGACAATGGCCAGAAAAATCTAATTGTCAAATTTCAAGACACGTAAGTACCCATTTATAAAAATTGCAAACTAAATTATAATCAGTATATGAAATAATACAATTAAATATAATTATTAATTACTAAAAAATATTCAGTAATATAGACAAATTTATAATATAATAAGACTATAAAGAATTATTGATAATAATTTAGTATTGCTTATTGGAAGACTGATAATAATTACTTTTTATTAAATGTGGAACTTTGTAGGAGTCCCGTAAAAACATTAACATCTAGAAATATTTGCATCAGTGGCACTAAATTAAATATTGTTGATTTGTGTTATATTGATCGTACAGGTTTGGAGAATCAATATTTGAACTAATATTTATAAATTAATATTAACGAATAGTAGATACCAATAACAAAAATGTTTTATTTACAGTAGAGAAAATAGAAGAAATCAGTTATAATAATATAAACATAATCTTTGGTAATAATATATCATTTTACTGTCAACTAGAAGCTTTTTTAAACAAAATATCTCTTGGTGATATAGACATTAAAACCTCTTATAATAGTATATGTTTAGAAGTGAATCAAATTTTCCAATCTATTTTTTCTAAATGTAAGACTTATAGATTTGGATCAACATTAATTGGTACAGGATTTAAGAACAGTGATTTAGATTTGTATATTAATACAGGTATCTTTTAATTACTTTTTATCAAATAAATTTTATTATGAATATCTTATTGACTGAATTTAATATTTTAGGTATACCAATAATAGAAGAAAATAGTACTTCTCTAGGGCCTCATGTCATAACTAAAGACAAATTATTTTCAATAGTTGAGAGAATTATGAATCGTAATCCACATATATTTGCTACTTTTTGTTTGATTCCTTATGCACGGACACCAATAGTAAAATTAATTCATCGGAAAACAAATATTTCATGTGACATTTCTTTTAAAAGTAAAATGGGTGTATATAATAGTGAACTGATAAAATTTTGTCTTTCAATTAATCCAAGATTTAGACCACTGATGATGATTATAAAATATTGGATGTATATCTGTGAAAAGAAAAGTCATATGGGCATTACTGGATATGCATTAACAATTTTACTTATATTTTACCTTCAACAAATTAAACTGATACCACCTATAATTGATTTACAAACTAAATGTATGGTGGCAGTTACTATTAAAGATTGGCAAGTTAATTTTAACAAAAACTTATCCTGGTTTCAAAGTGATGATAATTATAAAAATACAAGCATACCTCGATTACTTGAAGGCTTTTTTGAATTTTATGCTGATTATGAATTTGAAAATAATGTTATGTGCCCAGGTGATGGAAACTCATTTAATAAAAATTTATTTGTTAATCAAGAAAACTTGCCAGAGAGTATGCTAAGATATAAGAAATATTTGGAAGAAAATGAAAATGCAACATATTTTGATGTTTCAAAATCAATGTGTTTACAAGATCCAATTGAATTAAATAATAATTTAACAAAAAATATTTGTTTTGAACATTTACAAAAATTTCAGTTATTCTGTACTATAGCTAAGAATATCGTTCGAAACACAGTCACCAATAACTATCAAACTTTATTTCAACACTTATTTAATTTAAAGATACCCAAGGCTGACAAACAAGAAAATAATAATCAATGTGTTACTTTCTCAATTTCTCCTCCTAATTTTCTTGTAGTGAATTCTCATGAAATTATTTTAAAGAAAAACTCATTTATTAAAAGTAATTGGTTTGATTTAACCTTTGCTATAATTAAACAATATTTACAAGAGGTTTTGAAATTTGAAATAACAATTAATGATGTAGATAAGAATATTTATCAAGAAATGTTGAGATTTGAATACGGCAAGTTTCAGACCCAAAATGCAATTGTATTACATTGCAACAGTAGTCATTGCTTATGGCTAAACAGAGAAAATTATGAAATATGTGATTTAACTATTAATCCACTTCAAAAAGAAATAGATATTTCAAAGAAGATTATTAAAAAAACATTTTTTATAAATGAATCCGAAAATACTTTCATAAATTTTGACTGTTACTTTATAACAATAACGGAGTCGGTTATGCAGATTGTTTTGATTTTAGTGGATAAAGGTTGCTCAGGTAAACTATTTACTACCCTTGAACATCACTTGCAATATCAAATGACATCTGTCATAAAAAAGACTTTAAAATTTATGCATATTCATAGTAATTTACACCTGGATAAAAAATTAATAAAACAATGAAAGTATTTGTAGTTTATAATTAATCCCTAAAAATATCTGAGGTAATAACAGGGTGAAAAATAGAATTAATCACGATTTACGTAATAAAAAATTTGTATAAGCTATGTAGTAAATGATAAATTTTATGTTATTTTTTTTAGTTTATTTTGTTAGTTTATTTAATCAATGAAATTCATAAACGAAGTAAGTTTCAATATGATTGAATAGCTTTTGATACATGGGTACATATTGTTATTACGATATTACTGTAATAGAGTACTATAGGGATTCTGTTATGATTAAAGAAAATGTACATTTTGAAAAAAATAAATAAATGAAATATATAACGGAAATATAGTTTTAGTAATTAATAACTCTTATAGTAATAATAAAAAAATTGGTTTGCTAAAAAAAAGATAAGATAATAAAAATAGTAATAATCAAGTTTTTAAGATTGTAAAAAGTGTTAGTACTGTGCTAAATATTCACAAGTAAAGTCATATACTTATCCACCATTTAATAGTGTCTACTTGACCTATTCAATTAGCGCACCAAAGGCGCTATCGGCGTCATACGGCTCTTGTCTTTCATCAAATCTGACAAAATTATTGATTCACAGTGGATATTCCTAAGCATCACAAATATCTATATAAGAGTATAATATTATAAAAGAATTGGACAAAAGACAACATTCGAATTTTATGATATTTATTGTAGCTTTAAATTTTTTATTTTATAACAAAAATATTATTTTTAATGTTTATTTGTATATGTATTTAATACAATAGCCACGTGACTATTCTTTAATTGTAAGAGGAAGATTTACAATTTTGTATTTTGAAAAGTAATTGACAGTATACGTCGGAGCCAATTACAGATTCCTATCCTGAATTTTCCATATTATTTTAATTATTTATTTTCAAGTGTTGTAAAATTATTGCTATGAACCAGTACTTGCAATGATTTCAGGAACAGTAGATAACGTATAAAGAATTAGTAAAAATCAAAACATAAAAAAGAGTAAACTACGAAAATGTAGATAACTATACGCAATTCTGTATATAAGCTCCGACATCCTCAGTTTTTTCATAGTTTCAAGCAAAAAATAATTACATTTTTAAAACTATATTTCTTTTTGTTAAAAATGTTCGTTTTTTTTTCTAAATGACAAAAAAAAATCGTTGCCAAATCATTGGCACGTAGCTTCCTCCTAACTAATTTATCGTTCCTATCTATATGTATAGTATATAGTTCAATATACAATATAGTTCATAGAACCGTTCTCGAGAAATTACGATTTGAAAAAAAGGTTAAAAAAATTTGAACCTCAAATATCTCTGAAATTTATGGACCAATCATTTTGCCCAAAGAACTCGACCGAGAACTATCCAAAATCTATACGTCTCAAAGAATTTTGAAGCTATTAGTCAATTTTACTCCCGTAATGGTTAGACATACAAAACTCATTTTTTTCATTTTTCAATTTTTTACAGATTATATAGGTATTTATATTTTGCATTGCCATGATTTCTCTCAAAAAAATTGACCGCTTAGTTTGGGAGTTATAAGCTTTTAAAAGAAAAACACGTTTTCGTTAATAACAAAAAACCGTGATACCTAGAATTTTTTTAGAAAATATAGGTATTTTAATTCTCTTTCAAATGTTACCCATCCGATTAAAATATCTCGATCCTATCATTAAAAAAAGTAAGAATAAATTTTGAGAAAATCGAAAATTCGGAATAAAACAAACGCATCGGCTTAATCGGATTTTCGGCACGCAATCACACAACAAAAAAACAATGGGACCTTTTAGATTAAAATCGACTAAGCCTAGAAGCTGAGATACAGGCGTATACACACACACATACATCATACATCCATACAGATATTTTTCAAAAACCATGTATTTTCACTGATAAGAAAATAATTCTGATAATTCTTATCAGTGAATAGTATACTACAGTCGACATAAGTAATAATTTTTAAATTATTAAACCATGTATTTTCTTTTCTACAACACTGAAACACATGAAGCAAACAAGCAAAAAGGTGTTAATCTTAACAAAATTTATTTTTATTCATTCATTTTTTATTTTTACAATCAATTTATTTCCACTGCTCTACTAATAAAACTTAATCGTAAACTTAATCGTGAATTAATCGACTAAAATATTAAAATATTCATAAAATTATAATAAAAACTCTACGGTATACTGATACGCGTGGAAGCATTCCACACGCATGTTCAATTATACAAATAAAACTGCGATTCAGCACTCAAACTTCGAATCGTCGAGAACCATATATATAATTCCTAAACAGTCAAATGTGTGATCATAAAACAAAAATATCCAAATCAAATATTATTCAATAAATGTATCGTCAGTACTATTAAAATATTATACAAGACCACGGCAAATCAGACGGGTAGGAAAGCAAACAGTCGGCCGCACGCACATTGGAAGCACGCATGTTTTTCCTGCCCTGTATATTAGACGCAGTCGAGAGCCCATGAGGCTCGAAAGCGAAAAAGATAAAGAGAATGGAAAGAAAAGAGAAGGCGCGAGTGATGCTGCGACGATCGATTGGGAAATTGAAGTAGCGGGTCACCCAGTAACTCGAACATCTCCCCGCCCAGTCTTTATCTGGCTTCGTGTGCTTAAGGTGCTGAATTATTAAAGTGACGACACGCCGACCTCACTGTCAGTGAGATCAACCGCAGCAAATCGCGTCCCAACGCATCGCGGTCGCTCTTTTATTCCGCGAATATATATATGTATATTCACCGCTCGCGCGCGTTGACTTTAATAATACAGAGCTTCGATTTGTCGGCCCACGCGCGCGTGTCCCTTTGTTATAGTTAAGCCGCTATATAGTTATCAAGCCGTCAACTGCGCTCAACTAGGATATTTTAGGGTCGCGAATATCACGTATTATTATGCTCGGCGCACTGCACTAACGTCTGTGTGCACAATTTTCGAAGAGATTGTCACCCATTTAACGAGAATATAACGTCATACATAGATATAGACATCCTCGTGATAGAAATTTCGCACACGTATACTAATGAAGTAGTTAATCTGAATGATATGTCTCTTTGAAAGCAAATCGATACCATCCAAGACAGCGTCATACCTTTGGTATACCGACAGGGCTTGAACTTCGAGATCTATTTTTATAGAGACCAAAATAGCAGAAGAAGACACAATAGCACATATGTAAAGGTTCCGAAAAAGTTAATAATAAAAAAATAAAAAGAGTAATTAAAATTTTTGGTTTTGTTTAGTTAGAGAAATAGATTTTAACTTTTTTTACAAAGATAACTAGATAATACTAAAACGAGAAGCCCTCTTTATCAGTTAAATATTTATTAAAACAATAATCATATCATAAAAAGTAATTTCCCTGAGGTATAATATGTAGGTATAATTTGCTCTCTACAGGCACATATTTAATCTTTATTGTTCATTAAATACAACTATGTATACAGAATGCCCAAGGTACGTTTCGTATTACCACTCTCCTATTACCGTTTCTCACTTTTAGTACTACAAACTAAAATTAGAAGAAAGAATTCCTTTTCGAAATAGTATCTTCTCCAGACCTTGTTCAAAATTGTTACCTTTAAAAGTATTAATGAATCAAGTAATTCTTTAAAACGTTCCTAAAATAGTGCCCTTCCTCCTATCAAATTATTAGGCCAAGAAAAGTTATTTATGATCTCTCCCTTTTTCCGCCCTCAATATTGTAGATTTTTTTCAGAGCACACGCCCCGTGCACGATTTTTCGCTTTCTTTATCTTTACCTTCAGAAATAGTAGAAAAATATCGAAAAATGTTTTAAAAAATACCCTCTTTAAAATGTTAATCATTTACTCAAGAAAGGCTGTATACATTAACTTTCAAAAAAGAAAAATTCGTACACCTGAAGCATAATATTTCGCGTGTTTTACGATCAACTGTAAACTAACATATAACTTTTAAAGCAACTAAAACCCCATTTTCTCTAGTTATATTTTCGTGTTTCAAGTTTATGCGTGATACTTTCCGAGAGACTGATACTCATTTCTAGCAGAGGTATTTTCAAAGATATTTGTGATCTTTGTTAAAAAAAAGGATTTTTAATATCTTTCTTAATATCTTTTTTAATATTTTAAAACGTTTTTTTTCTCGACTTAAATGGACGATTTTTGTTGATTTCGTCATATTATACAGTGAAGAGGGTATTGTAACATTTGGATTTAGATATTCAATTTTTCTGAAAAAAAAAGAGATTTAATTATCCATATTCTAAAATAATGTCACCTATATATCGTAAAAAGACATTATTTATGATAAGATATATAAGTCATGGTAGAGGTTCCTAAACTCATTTTATACAAAGATATAGCATTTCCAATATTTAGTCTTTGTTGTAACTTTACTTTGGAACTGCTTGATGGATTTTCATGAGGCAAAGCTTAAATTTGTTGTATTTTGTGCAGCCATTGTCCAAAAAGTTGCAAATATTGAAGTTACTTGTGTAAGTATTTTTAAATTAGAAAAACCACATTAAATTACGTAACTTTAAAATTTTGTTCAGAAAGAGTTTAGGCTCTATCCCATCAAAATCCATCAAGCACTTCCAAAGAAAAGTTAAAACAAAGTTAAAATATTGGAAATGCATATATATCTTTGCATAAAATGAGTTTAGGAACTTTTACCTTGACTAATGTTATCAGAAATAATGTCTTTTTTATGATATATATCGATTCTAAATATAAAAAATTAAATCATCTTCTTTGCCGGGAAACTAGATATGAAAATCCAAAGGTATAAGTGCCCCTTAAAAATAATCAAAATTCGATACAAGAAGCTTCTCTATTTGCTTTTTTGAAGCGAGAGAATATTAATTTCTTTCATAGTCGTGTTCGTTTCAAAGTTGCAGATCATATCAGTATATCCGAATAACCACAAATTTAGAGCATATAGATTTTTACGGTTTGACATTACATTTTCGTTAAACAAACATAAGTCTTGGAAAAAATTAAAATTTGTTATTAATTTTGAAAAAAAAATGTTTTCTTCAGTTCTTTCAACGTTTGCATAAATTAAAACTAAAAATATCCATAAGCCTAGTTTTTCAAAGCGTCAGGCTGTGCCTTATGCCATTAATTATTCTTCACTAAAAGAATTTTTGCGATGCTTATGCATTATTTTCGTATTTTAATTTTAATTAAAGACATTTATAAAAAAATTTTAAGCGATTTGTGCAAAGAATGTCTTGAAACTACAACAATTTATATTCTTTCCACCGTTATCATATTTACTATACGATTTGTCACTGCACATACACCTAACAAAAGCTTTCTATTCCCAAAAGTAACAAATCCCCATAGAGGAATCATGCCGAATAGGTAAATACTCGATATCGCACTACAGTTAGCCCACTTCCTCTTTTATTTGGTTAAAAAGTTGCTAAAATGTCTCGACTACTTAATTATCAGTATTTCGAATGAAAACCATGTTGTCAAATGTTGCAAAAAATTTATTACGATAATTTTATTATTCTATATTATTACTTCTATAAATGCATTAATATTATACATCTATACATAAACCAGTCTTAAAAGATATGAAATCATAATGATTTTTCGATATTAAAAAAACCTGTATAAAATAACAAAATTTATCTTGTAGTTTACTACACTCTTAAAAGAGCTTATATCACACGTTATAGTCCTCAAGAAAATAATAAAAAAATAACAAGGGCCCACTGCGTGATTCATTGAGGTTGAAATCAGTCAATCAAAAAAGTATTACTATGTAAATATTTATTAGTATTAGTATAGATTTATTGTAATAATAATAATAGCTTTACAAAATGAAAATATCGGGTATAGAACCATATAAAATACAACAGGTTAAAATATTTACGTATGCTTTTCTGACGCACCGTATGCCTCACGTTGTTAATTAGCAACGATTTGATCTATGAATATAACGACATTAGAAGTTAACAAAATAAAATGTATTGTATTATTAAAAATACATTAATACTTGTCAATAATCTATTATTTTCACACGTCTTAGTAAATTTTGAAGTAAATAACATACTAATAATGAATACTATTACTTTGAAAATCGTAAAAGTATTCAAAATAAATTTTCTGAAGAATGTAGAAAATATTTACATAACATAAGATATTCTTTTGATTTATTCTATTTTCCTTGTAAAATTATTATTATTATACAATATTATATTTTAAAATTATGAAGTTTACAATTTACGATTCATGTATATATTTAATTTTATTGTTACAGTGAGCAAGAAATTGTTATGAAATAGTAACTTTATGACAAGAAATCTTGTTAATTACGAGAGACAACTACATCAAAAGTTTTATAAATTCGAATTAAGTTCAATTATATAAAATAAAGATATTTATACTGACTACCTCATTAAAAAGCTCAAATATGAAAATGATGAGATAAAAAGCACGGTCGAGAACATTGTACGTTTTTGTTTATAATCTACAAATTTTAAAATAACGATCTTAATGAAAATTATCGACAATTAATAAAGTGGTATCATTTTCCAAATCGGGTAATGCTATCGGTTAAAATCATTGCTTAGTATAGGAATGCTTTTTATTATTATATTCATACGTATCCAAAAATATGTCTTACAATGAAATTAGAGTTATTGATTATTAATCTTAAAATTGTATTTCAAATTTATAATAATTATTAAACTTTTCTTTTGAAAATCGATAAAACAAACAGTAGAAGCTAAAAATAACTCCTATACATATCTTATACTTTAACATATTTGACAAATCATTTTAGCCGTTTTTCCAGAAAAATGGTTATAAGTGGTAGTGCACTGTAAAAGGATTGCTAAAGTTCAAAGAGTTAGCATACTGTTGTGTTTTATAATTACTTTACAATTTCGCTGCTGTTATAGCTTCATCGATTGAATTATCGTAGGATTATTTTCTCCTCTTCTATTTTTGTAAGTATAGGGCTGCATTTAGTATATAAAATGCAAATTTATAATAACTTTTTGAGTTTCTTCAGACTATATTTTTTATAAAATTAGAAATAAAAATATTTTAAAGTAATCTATTATAAAGTATATTTCAAATTGAATTTTAGATAAATTAATACTATACCCAAAATTCAATACTATATGAAAAAGAATTTTTTTCTTCATCAGTGTCTAAATGTATGTATTATGAAATTCTTCATATTATATTCTCCCACTCATGGTTAGCTTCAACACTTGTTTGTGATTCTATTAAATATAAAAAGGACTTCAAAATGGATCTCCAAAAATATTTTTACGGTTTTTAAACTATGCATTTTTCTGTTGACGTAAATATTTCCCATCTCGTTTTTATGACACGTTTCTGTAATTAATCAAATAACTAAAAAAATGTAATTTATGATTCTCTACTCACGATGAAACCGCGTTTTTTTTATTAGAATTATAAAAGACAATTTGATTATAGACAAAATGATATCATATCGGAAAATCTATTTTCTGACATGAACATTTAAAAAAAATGATAGACACTTAATATTACCATAAATGAAATATAACAAGTGTGTTAAACGCCAATAAAGCTCCACTTATTCAAGTAAACAAGCGCTAATGACAGATTTATTATTTACTGATTTCACGTGACCTCGTGCATGCGCGTGTACAAATTAATGACAGTATTAACATTATAATGGAACAAAAGAGCTGCGATGAAGTTTAGAAACAAATCACGAGACCCAAAATCGAATTTTCGTACGAAACAGCGGGGAGAAGTTTGGAAACTCAAGGAAAAACAATTTCGCAGCAGGGCGACCGCAATTAAGTGACTCCTCGGTTCGCTTAACGAGCTGCCAACGGACGAACGTTAATGTATCATTCGAATCGCGAAAATCGCGCGCTCGTCTCTCGCGTACGCGGTGTGGTGCGCAAACTAGCATCATTTCCACTCTACTTACTCGCTATCTCGCCCGTACTCGCGTACCTAACCGACCTACACACACCTACACAGGTCACGGTACACGCGACGGCGGGAGGGAGGAACGGAGGGAGAGAAAGAGGGAGCGAGTGACTCCGCAGCGTGCGTATAATACAACATCGACATCTCCCAATTGGCCTACTAGCTCTCGGCTACCCTGGTCAGTCACACGCGCGCGCCGGACGGCCGGAATTCGCAAACGGAATGTACAGCGGTGCATCTCGCGGTGCTGGCTGCCCGCGCGGAACGTCACACGCCGATGTTAAACGCACACCGCACAATGGAGCGCCCGTGTGCGTGTCTGTGCAGCACGCGCGCACGCGCTCGCGCCTTAGAGGATTGAAGCTTCGACCCGATGGCTTAGTTAATGAAAAAGAATTTTCAATTAGCCCTGCAGACCACGCTGACGTATTAATTATTAACTTCACTGAAGACCAGCTCGTTTTTACTTTTACAGAAGACTGTGTGCGTATATAGGTGTATATACCATTGCGTTTCATTTCGGAGCAAGTTTTTCGTATAGCAATTGTTGGAGCACTGAATATTGTTAATATTATCGATCTTGAAAGAGTATATGCAGACCGATACAGACGAGATAAAAGACTCGTTAAACATTTAATGTACATTCTAGTTTTACATTGAGGAGTAAATAATTGCCTACAATACTTCAGGGAAAAATATTTCATACACATTGACGCGCTTATTGCTTGAAATTGTGAAATTCTAATGTAAACAGCCCACGCCATAGGTTATTTCTATTTTTCGCTTATCTTTGATAAAATGTACAAACTCACTACAGGAAGCTAGAGCTTTTTAATTAGACTTGAGACAACAGAAGTCAGAATGTCTCGGAATTCGCAGTATCATCGGCGAGTATCCACCCTCTACACACAAAAATATAGAGTCTTTCTCGCAATTCGGAGCAAAACTATGTACCAAATCATTAAATTACTCGAAATTTCTTCGAACGAGAAACACTGGCGCCTCGTCGCTACTTTATTATGAAAAATATATAAAACTCCCTTCCCCTTTCACTTTATTTTTAGTACTTTTGAACGCTCTGCACAAGAACTTGATCCACTTTTAGAATTGAGACCGTGGTGGGGTAAAAAATAAGGCAAAAAACTGCGCCGTTAACGCCGTGCAAACGTGTATAAACCTACCGAAATGAATCGCGCTCGCGGCGCGTCTCATTTGCAACTGGCGCCCGTAAGCAGTTGTAGTCGTAGTACTCGTAGTAGTAGTAGTAGCAGTAACAGTAGCACTCGCAGCTGCCTGGCATACTCCTTCCGGGTTCCCCTCTGATCGCGCGACCTCGTAAAGCCTTCTCTCCGTGTACGTGTGCGTCTAGCCTCTCTGCATGTTTATCATCCACGTTCGGCTAACAAGGTACGGAAAGAGACACAGAGCCGTTATCGCCTCGCGCATTATCACCGTCACTCGCGTCCCTCGCGGCCGAAATTCTCTGCGAGAAAGCTACGAATCGCGCAGTAGCTCGCTCGTTGGAAGGCAGAGGAGAGACACTATATACAGGCGAGCGCGCGCGCGCGCTCTCGCACGGTCGCGGGAGCCGCAGGCTCTGGCCTCCTGCTCGGGGAAGAACGCGACGCTCGTGCGCTCGGCGGGCCACTGACAGAGCTTCGACACGAGAGCGCGCGGCGCTTGCCGTGCCGCTGGCTATCGCATGTCTAGAAACGCGAGGGAACGAGAGGGAGAGACAGAGAGCGAGAGGGAGGGCAGAGGGTGGGAAACGCCGACTGGAGGGGATCCGCGCGAGAGGGAGGATGGAGAAAAAGGGGTGAGGAAAATTGAGTGAAAAAGAGCGAGAGACACGCGAGGCTTGCCGTGCACTGCTGCTGTTGCTGCCGCTGCTGCTGCTGCTGCTGGGGAGGAAAAAAATCTACTTTCGAGCGAGATAAAATTAGAAGGATATCCCGCGATTGCGATATGTAGGTGAGCTGCTATACTGCATGTGCATCGAGGGAGGCTATAGAGGGCAAAGGGAGCGAAAAGCACAGCGCCAGTAGTGGTATAGACACGTTCAGTAGTACAATGCCGAGTCTGGCTAGACGCTCGGGGGGTAATGAGTCACGAGGAGAGATAGAAGGGGAGCGAAGACGGCAGGAAGAGGAAGTCAGGGGATGATTAAGTGGGTAGCGAGGAGGGGGGGAAAGATTGGAAAATCGTGGGAATATAACGTGTGTTATACATGTATATGACAAGAGTGCGAGACAGTTGTAGAGCACGCATGATATGTACTGGCTGCGCGTGAAATCTCGAGGATACGAGGTATAGGCGAGCGAACGCGGAAGCGAGGGAAAGAACACGAGAGGGAGAGAGGGCGGAAAGAAAGAGTAGGAGAGCGCGAACGCGCGAGGTCGGAGGTGAGGAGGGCTCTATCGACCGGAGCCGATCCAGCGGCTACAGCCGGAGAGCGGCGCTGGTGCACGACAACACCTTGCGTATAGGTATATAACGTCCGAAGCCCTGTCGCCGCCGCACACGTGCCCCGAGTATACACACCCCAACGTGTTGTACACGCGCGCAACAAGAATGTATATACTTGTAACGCGCGCGTGCCAACTTGGGGGTGTAATGCACGGCGCAAGACAATGCGAGGCTCTAAGGTTGCCGGAAGCGAAAGTCGCGGCCGTCTTCTGGTCGAGTTTTTCGGCCACTATTACTGTGGAGGAGAGAGGACCGGCACGTTTTTGGCAGAGAGCAGGAGAACGGCTGTTTGAAACGGCGCATGCGCATCGATGTACACGTATATATATGTGCATGCGCGAGGGGGATGCTCGCAGGAAAGAGGGAGAGAGGGATGGAACGGATGTATATATGACGAGGAGTCGATCGGCGCCGGGGGTGGCCGAGGGCGAGAGGGTGTGTGTATAGTAAGTACAGGGGCTTAAGAGCCGAACGATCCAAGGAATTCGACTCGTGATTTTGTTGACCCGTTCCGGAATCCGGGCGTCTTCGCTCTATTAATCATATCTCGTGCGTGAGTCATCTGTGTGCGAGGAATTAAGAGGGATGGAGCGTCGCCCCTGTTGAAAAATATGCCTTGATTGAGGATTTCTTTTTTCTTCCTCGTATATATTTGGCTTGCCGGAATGACGGTGATTATTCTCGTTAATTGGACACGGGGAGAACTATATGTATAATCGATTGCATTGTTTGTGATGTTATATCGACTCGTGAAGGTGGGAAATTTGAATTGGAATCGCGTAGAATATGGAGCCGATAAATAATCGCTTGTCAAATGCATGTTTGCCGAGGATAAAGTGCTGTCGGGAATATCGATGAGGTGTGCGAAGAAGCCGAACAAGCAGTATTGTTTGAAACGAAAAAAAAAATTTTGTATTTTTACACGTGTTACCAGAGGAACACCCGTTTCATATTCCTATTAATAAGTAGTATTAAAATAATTAAAAGGTGTGTCTCGTACAAAATGAAAAATAAAAGTAAAAAAATTAATTAATCTGGGAAGTCGCAGCAAAAACAGTGCCCATTAAATGATCGCGATATAGCTGATAAATGGCTTTTGTGAGTTATAGATAGCCTGCGCGAAAAGAACTTTCGTAGTTAATTTAATGTCGAATCGCGTATTGTTAATATTTATTAACATCATAAAACAATAATTGTTCAATTTTCGTACATAATTATGTCATGAGCAATTGTTCTGTGCCTTTTGCGGAACTACAAATGTATTATGCCGTGCGGTACAAAGAAAATAAAAACAGTAAATCGACTATAAATTTCAGAACTTACATTAGTAGCAGATAACAGAGTTGTAATTAATAGATACGTTTAAATGTTTTTAAGAAATTCCATTTATAACCGTAAACTTTTTTAAACACGTTACAGAAAATCATATATCTTTTATGTATCATTTTGAATTCCAAGTATTTAACAATTAAAAAATTAAAACCATTTAATATGGTTTTATAACCCTAATCCAGAGACATTAAGGACATTGAGAAATAATATGGAATTCTAAATATATTTTCCTTTTCACAATATACAAGTACAATTCCTTGATGATACTGAAGTAAAATTAACTTCAAGTATTGCATTTGCCGTAAAATATTTAATAAATAAATCCGTTGCTCTACTCAATAATTAAAGATAACTCAGTAATGAATTTGAGAACTCCAATCCGGGACACACATGTGTACATATTTGTGGACTCTCAAATACCGTTTTTACTAATTTGTAGACAAAGCTAAAATATTCATATAGGAATTTCAATCGAACCACAGTCAAGCAAATAACTTTTCTTTTATGGTCTAATGTGATTACATCGTTTACAAAGCTAGCGAATCATTAATATTCTGGGTTAACTATTAAGCACGATTTGTTTAAGAATGAAAATGCAATACCAGGACATGCATTGTTTCCTCTTTCCTTATATTATTCATCATAAAAAAGTTCTTATTTTTGATTGAAAAAAAATAATTCAATAGTATACGAAATTAATTATTACACGTATCTTGGCTAAGTACCGTTTCATTAGTTTAATATATTTCTTGTTAGTACTTTTAATCTCTACCTATATATCTAATCCTATTACAAGTAATATTTTTATAAGTGAATTATTTACTTGCGGATTTGATAAGAGATTACAGAACATTATCCCTTCTCAATTCCGTTAATCGCTAAACGTGACTTTCCTCGAATATAGATGATCTTCTCGGTAGTTAAATAATAGAATTCCGACTCTTGTATAAAAGAATGTTAACTACATATTATCCGTTCCTTTATTTAACGATTTATTATAAATTTAGCAAACATTTTTTATGTGAATGAGGCAAGATTTATTAAGAATTCTGAGATTTTATTAATTTTCTCTAAATTTTCTCTATTTTTTATTAATATAAATAATTAAAATAGTGTTGGAAAAAAACTAAGAAAAAGTTCTACGGTCTAACAAGCTAAGTATTTTTATTTAGTTTTATTATATGATTATTTATTTGTTTTACTAACGGTTTCTCCAGACAGATTATTAATTATAAACACAATTTAATTACTTACCGTACATTATGCACTTTTTTTAGAAAGAAGTTTCTATCAAATAAAATTCATGCATGATAAATATACAAATAATAATCAATGCAATAATCAAGTACTTTTGAAGATTTTTGTGGAATAGTATAGTCCCGACTTCTGATTCTACTCATGTGTCGAATGAAAGAATCTGTCAAGTAAATTAGTTTAAAGTTTTTGTTTAAAAATTAAATACATTATACTTCCATATAAATAAATAGTTTTAATGTTATATTTTCATTAAGATGCAGCATTTATTATATTGTATGGAAAACTTGAAAGAATTGCTTGGTTTAAAAAAAAAATTAATTGTTTTTTCAACATTTTTTCAAACGTGTATTAATATCTCAACATTTATTAACTTTGATCTTATGTTATAAAGAGTACTAGAGTCAAAAGTGACTTAAAACGACTTTTTAATTAAACACCACAAAGCTCATGCAAACAACTTGACTTGCAGATATAACTCGACGGCGCACTCGTCTGTGAAGAGAAGCGCGCGTCGATTTCAAAAGCGTATTCGGTAAAGTCCTCGTCAGACTCTGTGCTAGATGCAATCCGCTCTTCTATATAACAGTATATAAAAGTCGCAGATGACAATAAAATTCGGTTTCTCTCACTCGCATTCAGCCATTGTAATTACATAGACGAAGATAAAGGCTTGGACGGGCCGTCGGCAACAGAGAATCGAGTGCATTCGCATATAAAGGAGCGGCAGAACGAGAGAATTCGCGAGATTCATTCGACTGATGAAAAATCTGCTAAAGGGAGACACGCGCGCGCGTACACGTGCATATATATGTGCGCTTGTATTTACATTTTCACGGGCGCATTACGCTGTGATGCGGATGCGCGGGAATAAGCGATTTCCCGCGCGCGGCGATATTGCAGTCATGCGTATGCAGATAGAAAGATACATCGTTGTCCTGTGTTCTAATAAAAGTCCAGAGTAGCGAATTTGCGCCCTAGTAAATTACGCCACCAATACTGCGTCATTCTCATTTCGCTGGAAAAATCTAACTGAGTTTTTGCATCTCGTATTAACGCACTTAAAAGCACAACAAAAAGTCTTGAAAAGGTCGCGGTCTAAAATAAGTAGGATCGATCTTGATAGTGCGATATATGCGTACTTCATAAAAATGTTATAATTAAACTCTCTCATATAATATTTAATATTTACACTGTTGGTATTTATTATTTATTATATTAAAAAAATACACAATATCACCACGCTAAATATATTTGTCTACGTCCTGACCCGAAAACCGCCGGTTTATTTGCAAACGTTTTTAATATGACAGTCAACAGGCAGTTACCGGGTGATTCCAAAGTCAGCAAAAGGTTATTGATGACACTTTGCCGTGTGAATACGCATAGCATGAGTCGTCGCGGTTGTCCTAACGCTAGTTCGAGTTCGTAATTGGACTTGCTCGCTGCAGCAGCAGGTAGCTACAGTCCGAAATCGGATCAATATGTTAATTTTCAGAAAAGTCGCGTGCTCACTCGCAAATTAAAGGTGCGGCCGTGTAATTTAATACCTCTCCCTATGCCTGAAATTATTTCCGGCCAAATAATGTAATGAACTTTTTAATAATTATGTTTCCCAATAACAGCTGCAGTGTCAGTCAATTTAAAAATCGCTTGAGATTATAATAAAATACATAATTATATATTCCATGTACGTGTTTACTTTATATTATATTTTTGGGGGTCGTTTCTAAAAGTGCTCTTCAGTCACTTTTAAAAATAATCAAGATAAGTATATATGCCTTGTGTGTCTCATACTAGCTATTTACTAAATGAACGTACCTCTTTTATAATTAAACACGAACTTCTTGACAAAGGAAGAAAACAAATTCAACTGGTAACGCAGTTGATAGCGGAATATATTAAGTACGCCGATAAACAAAATTTACGTACATCAAGATTATTTTAATGTTAAAGAGGACCTTTAAATGAACTTTCATGAGATACCATGAGCGCATGTAGTAATAATAATAACAGCTATTGTTAATCTTAAAAAACTTAGTCGGCTCGAGAAAAATCGATTTTTCCTCGGAAAGTTTAAATCCAAATTTCATGAAACATTCTGCAGGTGTTTTTCATAAACGTATACAATTATGATATGTAAAAATATTCAACGTAGCTGCATTTTTTCCAGAGAAACTTTTTGCCTCGGTTCGTTCGGTTCTTTTTACACGGTTATTCTCTTTATTCGTTAATTATGCAACGACTTAAAGTGTGTACAAAGTTGATTCCCTAAGCCCCGTATATTAACTTATATGAATGTAATTTGATTTAATTCCCATTACTTACGTAATTGTGGTAAATGTAGTCCATTATTAGTCCATTAAATAAATAATAGTTTGAATAATGTTTTTATAAGATAAAGCATTCTTTTCTGCTTAATATGTGGCTTTGACCACAATTATGTGGCTTTGACCCGAGTGAAAAAAGTCTAGGCAACGTTTGGCTAAAGTCTGGTTACAAAGTCTATAGGTCAAATTTCGCATGTCGGACGATCCCAGACTTTCCGCCAGACTTGTTATTTTTAATCTCTCTTTTTTTGTATTTTTTTTTTAATTTTTACATATGTTCACTTTGTGAATTTTTGAGAAAAAAAGATTTTAATGTTAAAACTTATCTGTAAGATCTGATCAAACAAGAAAGGGCGCAACACTGTACTATAGTCAATTGACATATTCAGCGCACATATTTACAAGGTGGTATGGCCAGGCTATATATTTTCTGCTTCGGAGGAACTTGCAAAAGTATGAAGTTATGTCGTTATATGCCGGAAACTGTGGAGTTATCTAATATGGCTGTTCTCGTTTACAACAACATTTTTGGAGCATATTCTTTAATTTAATTATATCGGATCAATAAATTACAAAATTAATAATTTATAAAATAAACTAATAATTAAATATTAACCTATATTTTGTTATTAAAATTATATGAAATTATTATATATTATGTTGAAAATATTTCGTTAACAGTAGAAAGTACAACAATTAAATTGTAGTTTTTTTATAGATTAATAGCTTTAAAAATTATTGTTTTATGTACTTCAATTAACTTGAAGTAATATTATTAGACAACTTTTTTACCTGAAATTATACATGATACCAATACAACAAATGCTATAAAAAGTAAATAAGTGACATTCATTAGCTGGTTCCATCATACTTGGATTCTAGGATAATTGAAAAGCATTTTTGTAAAAGAAAAGGTAAGTACTAGAATTATCAAACTTCTCACGTTTATGCACTTAAGGTTTGTAAAATTAGAACTTTTATCTTAGTTATTGTACATACATATTTTATATGAAATAATTTTTATATTCAATTATAGGATAAATAAAATAAACGACAACTACAATAAACCTTCAAATAGGACTTATGTTGTTATGCCGTGCATGCACACAATGGACTTATGTTGTTACGTTTTAGGTGTATCCTAGCTTTAGGGCAATATTTTAGCTACTTCTAACACTATTAAATAAAAATGATCCATTCGAAGATACGAACTCTATAAGGTTTGTCCAATTTTGAAAAAATGGACTTATGTGGTTAGGCCTCGAAGCCACAGAATTGTTTCCATAATTTTTTTACTTAAATTTTTGTTCTTATCTCAAAAATTTTAAAAACGTATTTATGTAGGGATAATCATCAGACAAATATAGACTATATATATCTCTCGTTATGGTACTTTCCACTCATTTGAATAAAACTAATAAAACGAATGCAATAAAAGCATTAAACTGATTAATTTTCGGAGAATTTAGCTAACAGAATTAATTTCGACTACGTACGTGTCGGTATGAAATACCCTTCGAAACTTTTAGACCGAAAAAACGCGTAACTGTAAGAACAGCGATGCGCGGATCTGTGGGGATACGAAGATGCCCGAGGAAAATTGGAAAAAGTTGGAAAATACGCGCGTCGGAGGAGTAGAAGTAGGTGACACGCGAGAAACTATTTTCAGATGCGGAAACGTGGAGTCGGTGTCGAGTATGGCTGAGATTTACTGCAAAAGAGAGAAGTTACGTGGGAAAGCACGGAAATTTAGTCGATGGAATTATTGATGTGTACCGACGACTCATCTAGATTGCAATTCCACGTGGCGTTAAGCGACTATGACCTTCTGGGTCAGGGAATGAAACGCTTTGATATAGTCTTGAGTAAGTATACGAGTCCTGCAGTTACGATTTGAATTTCACAATTAGAAATTTACCTACTGTTTGACATATTCAAAATTTTTTAAACATATTTAAAAAATATTAAACTAATTAAGTAATGAATTAACAAAATAATAGTATAAATAAGTAAAGAAACGTATTTTTCTTCGTATGATTCTATCCCTACAGGTATAGTTATTCACTATGGAGATATATTTTATCAATTTTACCGTGACTGAGCCAAGAAAAAAAAAGATTTTTTCTTTACGTTTTGTCGGATGTAGTCGTCCTGATAAGAAACTGACAAATTTGTTTAAATAAAATTTATATACTGTACCAAAAACATTAAAAAGATTTACCTACAGAAAACACTAAATTAAAATATTGAGCGATTTTTAATAGATATTATTTTCAAACCTATACAAATATATTGTGCTCAATTATTTTCGAAATTCTTAACTTGAACTGTTAAAGTTTACGATACGTAAATGTCAATAGAAAAGAAAATTAAATGCTTTGGTCTTCTCCGGAATAAAGTTTTTTTTTGTATATAAAGTGTTTAGCAATTAGGAAGTCGATGAAATTCCTATACTATAGGAATTTCATCGACTTCCTAATCAGTATTAAAGCTATATATTAAAACATCATTAATAATTTGCTGTAATACAAAAGAATCATCGAAACACAATAAAAATACTAATTATGCATGACAATATAACAACATTTAATATTAATTAAGCTTTTCCATAAAAAGAGCCGAAAAAATGTGTGCGGCCGGATTAAGTTTAAGCGCCATATTCGTTACAGTAACCTTCTACGCAATAATTTGAATTCGATATTAAAATTGCAGTTACTTTAGAATGATTATGGTCTATTTTTAAAAAAATTTCAACTTTTAAAAAACAAAAAACTTGATGTAAGGTCAAGCATGGCAATGCTGTATATAATTAGTTGTCGTTATTTAAAAATTATTTTAAAGTTTACTTAAAAATAGACGTATGACAGGAGCATAAAAATTTCAAACTATATATGAATCTATTTTTCCAGTGGCCACTGGGGTGTCATTCCTCAAATAACATCACTATATTAGTAAACGAAACTACGCCAGATCGTGGTTTGAAATACAATATGAAACTATTTTACTTGACCTTTTATTTTAGATATATTTTTTACAAACTGAACTACTTAATATAATAATTAACAACTAATTCTTCTCCTTTGTAAATCGCTTCATTGTTTTTCTAGCTTAAAGATCAATATATCTGAACGTGTTCCAATCTTATATTCAATGTTTTCTTAATCGCTTTAGTATATAAGGTATTTACGTACTAGAATTGTAAATTTTAGTATAAAAATTTATTATTTTCAATTTGCATAACCAGCATAACAATAGCACTAAAAATGCAATAGAATACATTTCAATAATATCGTTATCAGAGAATGAATTATTAATTATGAAAATAAGTTGCAAATAGTTAATCGAATCAGCAATCAATCGAGATAATGTTAGTAGGGGTATAATTTGCATAACGGGTGGCTCTGAGGTGAAGGAAATCCTTAGGATTCTCTGTCACGGCAATCGCGCATTTCACACGGAATCCTAAGGACTACCACTACCAATCACTCGGAGCTACTCAAGCTGTTCATGGGTACACATACAGGATATATAACAAAGGCGTACACAGAGCAGTATAGCCAATCGAGCAAGTGCATCCAGGCGTGTATTAATCAAGCCTCGAGGTGGATAAATACGTGCGTCGCAGCCCTACTACACGCACTTTACCATACGAAGGAACTTTTTATCCCCGCGCATCAGTATACATTTGCATATCACGCCACTTCAATTTATCTCTTCGAGCTGTGTACGCACGTATGAACTCAGCGGTTATACAACATTAAGCCGCCGGTAGCGTTGCTGCATACCTATTATCGAGGGTAGTTCAAAAACCATCGAAGCGCATATCTTCAACGCGCGAAATGCGACGTGACATTACGGCGCCAGCGACGATGTCGTATAAGCTACATACCCACTCGGGGCGAGTGAGTCCGAGAGGCGGCAGGCGACGCGGTATATGTTCGGAGGAAATTTTCATAGCGCCCCCGCGCCGTACGTCAGATAAAATAACTCGTGTGGCACGCCACGCGACGGTGGTTCGTTATGTAGGCGCGCGCGGTGGTTGTGCCCCTTCTCTTTCGGTACGCACGAAGAAGCTGAATATACGCGCGCGGCGCGCTCCGATATATATATAGTACGGAGTAAAATGTTTGAAGATGGGAAGGTTATTTTTTACGATGTTTAATATACTGTTAGTGTTACGGCGATCATAACAACTTTATTGTCAAACAGTAAAGTAGGGAATTTCGCGGCAAATTAATCGATTGCGTCTTGTGTTTTATATCAAGACTATCGCATTCCATAGGCGCTTTGTCCGCTTAATTTTCTAATATAATAATATTTAACAACAAATACTTTCCACTTCATGATTGCATTTTTCTTTAATTAGCATTCCCACTCAGGCAGCGTTTTATATACGTTTATGGTTCGAAAAAACCTTATCTAATACGTACTTTGAATTAATTCAATAACTTAGTGATTATTTCATCAATTTATTCAAACGCACACTGTTAAAAATTTTGTAAGAAAACTTTTTTCTTAATTCAAATCGAAATATTCATTTTATATCTATCAGAGAACAATCACATCACTTCTTAAAAGCTTCACAACATACTGATGTTAATGCGGAATACACATAGTAGTAAATTATATGAAACAAAAACATCATTGATAGGGTACTAAAAGCAAAGTTTTAGTAAGTATATATCCATCTGTATGTTGACGTTTTAAGATTCGTACACCGAACTGCCATTGACTAATACGTGTTAATAGCGTTTACTGAGATTCCATAATATCATATCGTACTATATATTTACTGGGTCCAGGTACTGGCACGGTCTGCCTTATTGTAAGCTTAAATCGTAAATAAAATAAGATGTTATATACGCTTTACCTTAAATTGGAAGACTTACTCATTAGCAAGAAATGCACGAATGTCCTCTTACGCACATAAAAGACGCGTTAAAATTGAACGTAATTATTGAAAAATAGAAAACGCTCAATCTATGATACATATTTCTATTTCAATGCAGGTGAGATTATTATATGAATTATAAAATTTTAAGCGATTTCAGTCCTATGCAAATATCAATATGAAATCTCACAACGAAATATGGGAAGAGTACATTAGTATACTATTTTTCTAAACGTGTGCGCATATCGATTTGCAATGCCTATTGAGTTTTTCGCATTTTGAACTTGCAGTGTGCAAAGTATTTACTTTGCGACGATGAAATCACCCTCGCGCTCATGTATCGAACTATATTTTTTCATACGACGTGTGCAAAGCTCGATTTTGCGAGCACAATTTTGGCCGAGCGTGCGCAAAAACGCACTTTGCGCACGGAGTGTGGAAAATTTATTTTAAAGCTATATATACTTCGGTATTATAAGTTAATACAACTATCATAATCAAGTTACAAGATAGACTTTTAACTATAGAAAATCTTACTTATGGAAGATGTGGTCTGACCAAAATTATTGCTTGTCTACTTAAATAATCTATGTCGACATACCATTCATTTTCATAATTCTTCTACATTTTTTACATTCTTTTAAGAAACTGATATTTATAGTTTTGTAAGCATTTCTATAATTATTCTTGTGCTTTGAAAAATGTATTTAAAAAAGTTAAAGTAGTGTAGAATTTTGGAAATCTGTTAAGGATTGATTTTTTAGTATATATAAAATTATTTTATTTGTCAATATATTCATTGAAACTGAACGATTATATCAATATATAAAATAGAAGTAATTGTATGCTTTACTATTGCATTCACAGCAATATGTAACTATAATTGATTCATTAAAAGCATTGATAATTTTGCGACGGCAATTTCTAAAAGCACTGTATTTCAGACTGTATAATTTCAGCTTTTGTGAGGACCGACAGATGTGATCCAGCAAATTTGAGAGCATTTATGCATTTGCATGTGTACGTGAAGTGCCCTACTCGTGACACATTTACACGAAGCCACCGCTTGAATATTAAGAGGCACAAAAGAATCGGTTAATTTGATTTTACATGTTTGCCTGAAAAAAAAACACCCTGTTCGGAATATTAGTTAAGGATTTAATCGCCACGAAAGATAAACTTTCATAGATAACTATTAATTTCTAACGTATTTCAAATAACGTTTGTTTTATTCGTTCTGAATTGATTCATAAAATAATTATGAAAAGTTAATGCCAGAATATTTGTACGAAACTATAGTAGATTATAATTTTCTATATCATGTGTCGTACACGTGCCATACGTCGCGCACCGTATATATTCCGATCGAAAAAAAAAAACGTTCTTGAAATCTTATTGATTGATGATAGTCATGATTCTTAGTCAGTTTTTTTGGTTGTTTTAGCATAATCCATGGATCAACAAGATTTTCGCTCGGAACATCGCAAACGATAATACGCTCTGTAAAACGTTTTTATTGCATTTTCATTCCAACATGATTTTTCGATTGGAGTTTTCCAAAATTCCTAATAAATTCGTAGCCATTTGTTACACAAATCACGATCAATATTTATATTGAAGTCCCTATAACGATCCTCTCTCCCATCCCTATATATATTACATATACACAATCCACACTTTGTGCAGCTTCTCGAGAAAGCAGTGCACGTTGCGCGAAGCGAGCAACGATGGAACAAAACGATGATAAATTCCAGCCGTCCATTTCCGCCCAGCGATCGCGAATAGGATGAAGGGGAAAGGAACAAATAGTCGCAGGAATATGATGGGAGGGAGGCTGCCGCTCTCCAGAGCGCGCAACTGAGAAAGAGCGCGCAATCTGACGTCATCTACACATCGCGCGCCCATCGGTCTCCAAGCAACGCGAAAGTGTGCCTAAGTATATGTATATATATTTTCTCATAGATCGTGCTTGTGTGGCTCCAATACACGTACCCTTGTACTTTCGGTACTCGGTCTGAAGCTCTTTCTCACTCCCTCCCTCTCTCCTTCTCTCTCACTTTCTCCCTCTCACTCTCTTTCTCCCATTCACTCTCTCACTCACTCTTATACATCTTGTCGAAAGCATCACTGATGCGGTAAGAAAAGAGGGAGAACGACGACGACGCATATATGAAGGAATGACGGAAGTAAAGGGGGAGGGGGGAGGGGGGGGGGCAGAAGAATAAAAGGAGGTTGCTTATAGCTTAATGGCTCGAGAAAGCTGTAATAAAGCATGGGAATCGCGCCGTCGTCTCCTCCTTTACGCCTGCACTCATAAACAAATGTCGCCGGGATTTCTTATTGTTATGAAGATTGACGTTGGCTGAAAGGGCTTTTATATTACATACATTTCAGCGATTAATATAAAATTATGTAACTTTAGTAGACGTTTATTCATGTATTAAATTATTGATATTATTTGAATTTTAATAAACATAAAAAGCTATGTAAATGCCATGTAATTCGGAAACGGAATAAATATTATAAATGTTTCATAAAATTTTTATTGAGTTGTTATGAACTTGGAGGATTATTTATTACAATATTCAACATTTTACTTTGTATAATGTTCAATCCTTATCATTATTAATACTTTATTTACTTGTCGATATCATTATTGTGATAAAATATACCATTGTGTCGGTAACATACTTATACCGACAATTTACTATTTTCTTCGTATCTTTTTGATTTTTAAACTTCCATCACTTATTGTTGTGATCCACTATTCTCCAACTTATTCTAAATAAAATTCAGTTAAAATTGTTGAGGATAACTTAAAATTTAAATGGATTAACAAAAAAATAGATATAGGTACCTGTAATGGCTCCGACACCGCCTTATGGTAGTTCTGATAATTTACATAAAACCATGATGAGGTTCTATTTTCTATTGGAATGAAAAAACGCACGTGCTCTGTTGATATTTTCGATTTAACCCGGCCAGAAAACTCAATATGGTCAATGGTTTTGTCGAAATTGAACACATTATCACAATTGACGAAAAATGTGCACTTTACGGGTAAAGATACTTGACGTATCCGACAATTTTGAACATAGGATTTCTATATGTATATATATACTAATAACAATATGCTTGAAAAAACTAGTGTGAATATATATATTGAAAGAAATTACGTATAAAAGCTTATAGTGTATGAAACGACACTAATTTTCAAAATATAATAATTATTGAACATCTGTTATACTTCTTCGCCTCTGAAAAATTTTCGTGAAACCAACTTAGTCTATTATTGATTGCTCGATACTTCGGGAAAATGGAGAGGAAAAATTCACTATACAGAACAAACTAAAGACTACTAATAATTGGCCTGATACTAATCCGACTATAATCTATTGCAAATAGAAGTTATAGAAAACTACCCATAGAGCTACTGTATGCAAAAAATTAATTTATCATCTTTATAATATAATCATTGCAATAATTGACTTAGGAAATTGAGAAGATCTGTTTCATTTATCCTGAATAGGTATAATGAGTCTACATAAGCAAATCTGATTCACACTGCTAGCTAGAACTAAATCTCTTTTTTTAATTTTCTTGCATACGCCGTGTGCCGTGTTTCATGCTCCGCAGTTCCTATTACTTAGTCGTCGTAGCTTATTGGGTGACAAGCTTAGTATTTTTTTAAATGGACCAATGAGCAGCGCTATATCTGTAAGAATCAGAGAGCGGAGTACGATGGCCGGTGTACGGAACATTCATATGAAAAGATTATAGCTAGAGTTTCAACAGTTTCAATTACATTTAGTCATAATATATGACTTTTGTCAAAGTACTTGCCAAAGTTTATTACAGTCCAAAGGAAAAATTTTAAAACTTTCAAAAACAAGAAAATTTTTGAACATTTTTATATTTAAATATATAGACATTAAACTTGTTCTAATCGATAAATCGTTCATTTATATTTTCAATGATCACATTCCAATCGTACTTAAATAAACAAAAAAATAATTTTCGTAAAGTCGTATAAAGATATTTATAAATTGAAGTTGATAAAAAAAATATAAGAGATTCTATAAAGGTACAGTACAATAATATTAAAAATGAGTGGTTAAAATAGCGAGTCGGATTTGTAATAATAAATTTTTTATTTTGATTTATAAAAAAAAAATTATTTGGCATACACAGTATGCAGCTACGCATTATTCACATATTTATACATGTATATATATAGAATTATATACATTTTACTAAAATAATATAATTGTTATGGGAAATGTTTCCATTGGATTTGAAAAAGAGCTTACTAAAATATCGTATGAAAAGCATATCACACAAATAAATCAAAAGACGGTGGTTTTCATCTTAAAAACTACAATGTGCGAATTCAATTCGGCGCAATTTTCGTATTTCTGAAAGTGAGTCCGAGAAAGAAATCCCTAAGAAACGTATTTTCTTTCCAATTTAAAAGTTTTGTTAATTAAAAATTAAAATCAATTTTTTACTATCACTGAAGTTATATCTCTACTTTTATTTATTTATAAAAAATATCAAATGAAATATTTAAAAATGTAAAATAAATAATAAGTAGCTTTTTGGTAAAATAATGTGGTTCTATAAAATCTTCTTTTTATACATTTATAATTTGAATTTTTTATAAAATAAAGACATTGAAAAAGAATCTTAATATTTAAAAAATTATTTTCCGTAGTGATTTGGCGGATTTCTAAGTAATTTCAATTTTTTTATACAGTCATTATTGTCGCTTTTGTATGCTTCCGTTTCATGGTTTGTCATCAAAGTATGTACATATTTACAATAATGCTGATGTTGTTCAACATAAATTACTATTTGAACCGAATCACAAAACTACT
This sequence comes from Torymus sinensis, assembly GCA_030522985.1. Classification (NCBI taxonomy): domain Eukaryota; kingdom Metazoa; phylum Arthropoda; class Insecta; order Hymenoptera; family Torymidae; genus Torymus; species Torymus sinensis. The sequence continues at coordinate 31,884 of JAPYZP010000128.1, read as the reverse complement.
AATTCTCCGTTTTATTGATGAGCTACAGCGACCCTAAATAATTTAATTTATAATTACTGTACTTGATTAAATATAATTACTTTCCATCTAAAATCGACTAACATATCAGACGGGCTAAAATAATTATTATTGCTTTAATTTTAAAACATTTTTATGGCAATCCTTTAAATGTTAATTAAATCTTTATAAATGCATACAAATGCTCAATTTTTACGCGTAAGAATATAAATTCTAAAAGCTGGTATAAATTGAATAAAAGATAATTTTTTTAATAAGAAGAAATAATATACTTATATAAATGTTGAATTGAAAAATATTTAAAATGTTTATAAAAGTGTGTAATTTTAGTTTATTAAAAGATAATTAAAAGTATTAACAATCAATTTCGATAAAGTTGGAGGTATATTATTCAATCCAAAAATTGTTCCTCTCGAAATCTATTTACTGCAACTTCGAATAAAAATAATAAAAAATATTCTAAAAAAGTTATATAAAATTTTAAATTAAATTTGTGGTTGATCAAAAGGAAGCAAGTGCATTAAATTAATTTACTTGAAACATAACTGAATTGTTTTGTTCATAAAAAGCATAAAATGTTACTTGTTACATAATTTTTATATATATTATATACATATATGGTTATGAATGAAACATTAATAATTGAAATTCAAAGTAAGAAAACCGTATAATAAAACTATAATTCGTTATGTCTTCAAATACCTAGTTTCAAACAAGAAATTTTTAAATGTGGAATCTAATTTTTACGTCAAATAAAATTTGTATAAAATTTATTTTGCAATGTATTTTTAATTAAAATTACGCGAAGAATACAACTTAATTTTTGTATATATAAATGCATTTAATTTTTAAAATATTCTTTAGCTTTACAATATTTTTATAAAATATTGTAAAATCTTCGACACGAATTGCAAACATAATTTAACTAATATTTCGAATGAATGATAAATACATTTTCGATAAATATAAAAATATTATGATTTTTTTACATATAACATTAATATAAGTTAATATTTTAATCACAAATAATGACTTTGGTTACGTTTGAAAACAAAATGATATCTTTAAAATGATTTAGTTTAGTATATTTTTTAAAACTTTAATTATTGGATTGCCACAAAGCTAAAAGACAGTTGATTTAAATAACATCTGAAGAAATGTTAAACGAGATCCCAAATATTATATACAATTATACATATAAATTAAAATTTTAAAATCAAGTCAAACTAAAATACCATAAAAATAAAATAATACAAATTATAAATATATGTTAAAATGAAATTGAAATCGCGCAGGTTGAAACCGAAGTATTTTACGTACCGAGGGAATAAAGTAAAGAATGTTCCAGATCGCATGTAAATGCGACAAACATGCGGTCTGAGGCATTCTTTATTTTCTCCCGTCGAGGTATATTTTTTTTTCCTGGCGAGGCCGAAAATACAACCTTCGCGGAAGGGCGCCGGGAACAAAAGTGGCGTTTTCGGCCCGCTAAGCAAAAAAAAATATTTTAATAACATTTATTATTCTGGATAGAATTCTACTTGTACTAAGTGTTTTAATAGATAATCATAGATAACTATTTATAAAATATTAGTGCCTTTGATAGATAGAAACCGTTTATTTGGACTGCATTCGTATTGTTATAACTCATTTAGTATGCATTCTTATTTAGTTTTAATTTTCGTTTTTATTTTTACAATAATTAAAATGTGTTAAGTAAAACAATTATTAATACCTATTTCATAAAAATGAAAGAATTTTACGAAATATTTAAAATATATTTAAGCCAATTAATATATTAAGAAGAATTCATTGCATCCAATAGAAAAATATTGAATGATAAGGATTTTTTTCTCGGACTCAGAAATCAATTAATTTTGCATTAAATTTTGCATTAATTTTCTCTCTTTACGGACGAATGAACTACGCGTATCACAGATTGTACCGAAAACAACGCGCCTAACTACTTGTTGAAATAATAAATCACAAAACGAAAGAAAATAAAAAACAATATAAAAATAGTGATCTCTAGTTAATATACTTCGCATCTTCAAATAATTATTTGCAAAACGTTTTATTTTGTGCTGTGCTAATATAAATAAAAGAATTATTGAATTGTATGCAATATAAAATATTTGAATGTACGAGATATTTATGTTAATATTGGATTCTGATAAGGACCTCAATGGGAATCAATATTTTATTAAAGAAAATTATGTGTAATAACTGAAATTCCTTTCGTTTTATACAGATAAAAGTACTTGATCGTGATGTGAAAAAACATGATAATTAGGAAACGTCGAACACTTTATACGACTGACATTTTACTTGTAATAATTGCTTTGATTGATTTTAGTTTAATGAATGCTTTAAACTACCATATAAATATAAAATAATTTGATCTTCATATTTTCAACTCAAACAAGTAGCAATGATTATTTAATATAAGACTCAACTTATTATTTTACTTAAAACCAAATAGTATTCATGCAACACATACTAATTAATATTCGCAGGCTTTTATTTGCTCGATTAGAAAATCAAATGATCTATAATTCTTTCATATTTCTATAGCTTTTCAAAGAAAAAAACAGTTAGTACAAATGTCGCTTAGTGCATTTCGAATCGAAGAAGAAATGCACAAACGTCAATCGAAATGTCAGCACTGTATTTTATTAATATAGCTCAATAAAACAAAAAGAAAATTGTGACATCTTTGTGTAGCTTAAAGAAATAACATTCACTTAATAGCGAATGAAATGCTAGAACTAATGACTACTGTAGTGGGACAATCATTTACAGTGAAAGCACTTTGAATGATTTTGCATTTGTATATACTTCAGGAAATGACTAATATGCAAAGTATCCGAAGAACAGTTAAAATCATTCAAAGAGCTAAATATTTCTCGCTGATAATTTATTTACAAGATATCGCTTCGTTTCTTGCAGTAAGAATGCCATAAACATAAACTTACATTCATCGCATGGATTTTATATTTTTATGTACGCATTAATTAAATGAATGAAGTTCACGAGTTTACATGTATACATTCTCGCAAAATTTTTCATAAATAAATGTATATCCAAATAAAATTTGGAGATTACAATATAAGAAGTAAAGTCAATCCCTATGTACATTACATACTACGTTCTTGATCGAGTCTAGAGTATGGGGTTAAACTAAACATAAAAATCGCTGTTAGATTAATACAACCTTGATTCTTATTAAAAAATCAAATGGTTTATAATTTGAGCTGATAATGAATTATAATCATTTTTGCTATAAAACAATATACGTGAGAAAGAACAGATTTATAATTACACGCAAGATGTTTGAACTTCATCATTAATATTTGTACATTTTACCGACTTAGAAAATAATGTTCAAAAATTAAATATATCACGTAAAAAATTATAAATTTATTCTTTACTTTATTTAGATAATTTAACTAAATAGTTTTGTCAACTAAAAAGCCATGTGATTGTTTTTAACAAAAATACCAATGTAGAGCAAAAAAGTAAAACATCAGAAAATCGCAACGTAGTTTACTTTTAAACCTGCTTATTGAAACTTTAATTTACATAAAAAATAGTTGAGAATGTCGTTATAAGACCTAAGTAACACTTAACTTCTCGCGTTTTTTAATCTTTTCTTTTTACATGCTGCAATATTCACTTTTTTGACACACGTTCATGTATCGGCAATCGCATCCTAAATGAGAAAATGTGTACACAGTACGGACAAATACCGATGAACATAAATATATACAAATGTATGGCCGTAAGACTGTGTCGAGTAGTGCTGGCAAAGTGCAGTCAGAAGTAATTTCAAGTCCGAGGAGCTTGGCTCCCTTTTGTCCATCTTCATCTACCAGCTACTACCACCTCGACCCCTTCCACGAAAAACAGCACCTCTAAATGGACCGCCACGGGACCTTGGGAAGCCACTCATCGTCATTGGTCGTGGACCTGGACCGCCTCGATCCATCCATGGTGGCCTGGGACCACCACCGCTGCCGGCACCGCCACCACCACCGCGAAACATGGCGCCGCCTCCACGCGTCATACCGGGCCTCTGCATTGGCGAGCCTCTCGAGCTACAAATTTTCATGAAATAAGTATTAATATTTTATTACCTAGCTACAAAAAATAATAACGCTTTTGTTATGAAATAGTAAATTAGTAACTAACAATACTAGTAACTATAACAATACTATTGTAACTGAAAAATGTCGAAATTTAATGAAATTTATCTTACAGGCTTGTAATGTTCGATACATGTGCAAGAATTATATTTTTGTACCGCAAGTACGATTTTCGCATTTTTCGAACCTATTAATAGAGCCGAAAGCGACCGTTTGCCGAGCAGCGGGCGGTAAAAAATCAAAATCGCCCGCTGTCGATTTTAGTACATTAGAAAAAAAAAGCGAAAATCCATACTTGCGTTACAAAAAATATGGTGTGCACGGAGGACTAAGTGGGTTTTTTGACCTAGTGTGGTTTCACTACTCGTCTTTGGCACACAATATACTATTTTCGTACTAGTATTGAATAGTATATTACGCATCTAGGGAGGAAAAAACTTGGTGCGTATACTATTTCTCACCATACCCAGGCCGAAAACACCACATTCCCGTTTTTGAACCGGGTGGGAATGTGACACTTTCGGCCAGGGTAAACAGGGCCAGATAAGAAAGCCTTCGGCTCGGGTAGCAATTTACACGTGCTCTGGACTGGTCAACTCTTTACCTCCCTACTTGCATAATATACTAATTTCGCTTCCAAATAAAATTTTAAGAAAAAAAAACACTGTCAGACGCTTCGGAATCCGTTTTCTTATTCGAATTTCAAATGATTCCAATCATTATAGTTTATCAGAGATATTTTAAAAATATTCCAAACTAACAGATTTATTACTAATTTTAATAATGTCTTTGAAAAAATCTAATGGAATAGAATATTTTTACACGATTTCGGAGAGCCCCGCAAACGTTTTAATCAGAAAATGTTATTTAAATGCGAGAGATAAAGTTTAGAAGTTTTATTTTTAACACAATACGCGGTTATTCATACCCTCCTTGTTGGCCTTCATAAAAATCAAAGTCTTGCGGACTTTGATGATGGAAATCTTGCATAGGCTGGTTTGGTGGGTAATTTTGATTGGGCCTAAAATCTGGTTGATTTGGATGGAAGGGGGGCTGCTGATTAGACCGAAAATCAATTGGTTTATTGTGTCTAAACTCCGACTGATTTTGTGGAAAATTGGGTTGTCCCTGATGAAATGGCGGTAATGGAGGAGGCGGTGGGGGTCTTGTATCCACTCCTCGAAGTTCTGGTCCGAGATTTCCACCTCTCTGTTAAATGCGATAAAACATGTTAATAATAAATAGAATTTTATATAATAAATGCTTTTATATTATTAAAAAATATTCTAATATACGATCTCTTTTTAGTCATGCCATAACAAAATAGACATTATATATAGTGTCTCGTTAGAAAGGCCTACTAACCATTGTATTCGGAGGACCCGATGGACCAGGTGGTCCCGACGGACCAGGTGGACCAGGTGGTCCAGACAACAATCGCATATCCATATCTGTCGCATGATGATGTTGTGGACCAGGGGGTGGCGCAGGCGGCATATTAGGCACTCGCATGTCCCGATCTTGAGACCTCACGTCGACCAGAACACGATTGGCTTTCTGTTTGTTCTCACTTTCCTCGTCAGACATCTCCATATCAACACTTTCAACAATATCACCAGCTTGAACGTTTGGCCTTCTGTGTAACGAACTGTATAAATTTATTTATTCTCTTTACGTTATTTGAAACTTGAATTTTGGAATTGTGTCAATTATTGTAAATATGTGTAGTCCCGATAAAATATTTTCCAAGACTTTGTTAAATATTTTTAATACAAAAGTATTTTTTTAGACACTCTTGGAGAAAATTATTAAATCATGAACAATTATCATATATATTTATGTGACATTAATGCACCATTACAAAAAAATCTAATGGTATTATTTATAAGTTCATTGCATTAAAATTATAGAAATATTTTTTTATTTATTTTTGCATTGAATTCGAGACGAATTTGCTAGCAGAGTATATACGTCCTGCGGATTCTAAATTCAGCTTAAACTTTAGAATGTGTTTTTAGATATGAAAATATAAAGAATTCTGTAATAGTCGATTGTAATCCTCAGAAAACTTTCAGTTATGGGCATTTTTAGTCCTACCTTGAAAAAATATTGATAAAATTTCTTTTACCGCACTAGAATCGAAAAGTACTATTTTAGAACGCGTTACGATCTATTATTGTATAATCTTTGATTTATTTTCGTATCCTACACATACTTTAATCTTTGAACCGAATTTGTGACCTAAAGGCTGTATAAGTTCATTCTTCTAATAAGTACTTGGTGTTTCAGTATGTTAATTAAATACTATTTATTGGGACTATCATAGTCTCAACGCTACATCATATTTACATGCAGCATAAATATGATATATGTATAACTTGCGCGGTAATTAGTAGAAATCGTTAAAATCTTAACTTTTGCAAACACGTTATTCAATAAATAAAATTATCAATAAAACTTTCTTCCCAAATAATTTTACTAACCTTATTTGTTATTCAAACATATTACCAAAATATTGGTATGATTTAATGATAAAAATAGTAAATTAAATTTGAGTAGTAAGTGAAAATACCGGTTAAAAATACCATTTTTTTCTGAGAAACCGCTAAAAAAAATGTCATTGAAGAATAACAATAATTCTAATATTTTTTACCGATAATCTTGATCTGTATTAGTCCATAAGCTATTACTGGTAAGAGAGCTAGATGGTGCATCATTGCTGTTATTCGCAGGACTTCCTGTAAGACTAATCAAATTACGATGATCAACATCAACGCTTTTCATTAGTCGATGAGGCATTTGCTTTTCAACTGACATTGGCATTGGCAAAACTCTGAAAAAATAATTTTATTAAAAATTTCTTATATATTTATTACTTTTTATTTGAAATAAAACATATTAAAACGTTATGGTCACCTATGATCAACATCACCAACACTACTCAGTATTGGTTCTTGTGATTGAGAATCATTGTACTCAACTGGTTCATTGAAACCAGCTTTTTCATACATTGGTGGAGATTCTGGAGTTTCAGAGAGCATTTCATCTTTTATTCTAACATTTTCTGACCAAGCAGGCTCATTACCCATATCCCATTGTTCATTACTAGAATCGTTCCATTGATTTTTCATTTTATCATTTACTGGCCAAACTGGACTTGTGTCATTCACTACTGGAAACACAACTAAATAGACAAAAACAATAAATTAAATTTAACCATAATAATGTTTTATTTTGACATGAAAAAAAAATACACAAACCCTTTTCTTCCCATTTTACAGGTTCTTTTGGTGGATCATTAGCAAATGTCCACGTAGGAAACTTAGGAGGTAATTTATTATAACAATTACTATCATCCAAAAATTCTATTGGAGGCATAGGAGGTGGTTGAAGCGGATTCATTGCATTCAGTGTTGCATCAAATGCATTAGTTGACATAGCATTATTTTGGCTACTTTCGCTGGAATATGGAGATGGAGTATGAGATTCTCCATTTAAACTTCTATTTTGCAAAGGTGTACTATGACTTATCTGGGTATGATTTAAACTTCCCAGTGGTGTAGTAGGAATACTCATTATTCGACCAAGAGTTGGTGTCGTCGGCATTTGTGTTGTCAAGGGAGGTCTATAATCATTACATAACAAAGGTTCGGGCATTGTATCTCCAGCATCTAAGCCAAGTCCAGGAATACCACAGGAATCAGATGTTGTATCTGATGAAGGTAGCACTGTTTTTAGAAAGCTTGAAACAGGTTCATCATTATTTGCTTCCAGCATGGGAAGATGCATATCCATAACTTCACTGGACTTATTCTATAGTAGACAAAATAAAATTTATGAAATTCTTTAATCTTATGGAGAATAGATCTATTTAAATTCAAATGTAAAAACAAAAGTATAAATACTATATTAAGTACTTAAACAGATAAGAATACAATAACATACCTCTAAAGAATCATATTGCTGACTATTACCAGATGCTACAGAATTGTCATTAAATATATTTCTCTGTAATGAAATAAATTATTATTTTTTATTCCACATAAAATATTAAATAAACATTAAAACTATTAATCTTACTGGATCAAAATCCAAATTTCCACCAATAAAAGATGGAAAATTATTAGTGAAATCGGCAGTCGTATTATTTAATGGTGCTGTTACAGGATTATAATCTTGTCCATAAGATCCATACATTGATGGAGGGGCAACGTTTATCAATGAAGATTGATCAATTAGATTGTCATCTCCTGGAAGCTCAATATCGCTGTCAGGACTGGGAGATGGAGCATTAATATCTGGAGATGGAAGAGGAGAAGCTAACATAGGCAAGAGTTCGTCTAGTTTTTTCTTTAAATTCTTCACTCTACTACCAAAGTTTCTATAAGCCTATAATTTAAATATTCAGATTATATAAAAGCGAAATATGTATATTTCAATAGATTATTTAATCCATTTAATAGTTAATTTTATTATTTTAATTTATTCTAAAAATGGCAACTACTCACATTAACAACTATTTTCACTTCTCCTCTTTGAGTTTCATAAAATTGATCAGCCTGCTCAAGAAGATCAAGAACTTGTTTTCTTTCCCTTATCTCAGCTTCAAGTGCTCGAACATAATTTTCAATATTTCTAGCTGCGTGATCAACTTCTTTCTCTGCATCTTCAACTCTTCTTCTATCTTTTAAGGACGAGCATAATTCCTCAGCATTGTCAATATCTACATTACTATCTCTTAGATCTCTTAACCGTGCATCTGTTGCCTGTTCAAGAGTAGCACATGATCTCATAGTAGAAATGAGAAGTGCAGCTTGAAATTCTTCAGGCTGTTGAACAGGTTGAGGCTCCACTTTCTTTTTCGGAGCTGCCGAAATGAGGCCAGACAAATCCGCAAGAAATTCTTCATCGTAAACTTGTCTTTGATCCCAAATTTTAAAAATCCTTAAAATACGATGTTTTACTTTTTCATCACGGACCATTGTTGTGGCCCGTTGTAATGTGGTACCCCATGATTCCACAAATTCAAAGTTCTTACGTTTGGAGTATTGAATAACATCATTTGCTAAATAAAAAAGTGTGAGTCTATGCTCAACTTTTACTGTGAAATAAAAAAATTTATATTGTAGATTATAAAATAATTTATAAACTATGTTTTAAAACATTAAATTTTATATCTCAATAAAAACTTTTAAAACCTTTTTTGAGAACTTGTAACCAGGTAGCAACTATTTTTTTGTGATGCGGCCTTCTTTCAAGACACCATGCTGATAAACTTTGAATAGATTCCTGAGAATCTTTTAATGATTGAAGCCTTCGTTCAAATTGTTCTACATCAAAGTCGTTTGAAACCATGATTGAAATTTATTATTTACTTTTAGTTATATTAGATCTTGTAGACTGAAAAATCTAAAATCAAATAATAAAATTACACAATAATACTAGTTTAGATAAATAAAATGCCATAATAAGGCATGATTGAACTAGCAAAACTTGAATTGCAATTTTCGTAAGATTTAATACATAATAAAAAAGTGTTTTTTATATATTTATATTAACACTATCAGTGCAGCTGTTATATAGAATGATGGTGTTCTTTCATTTTTCTGAGATCTCAAGAAATCCGGTAATTAATAGTAAAAATATTTTTAACTTTTAACATTTGTATAGCGGCATGCAAATAACAAAATTTTGTAATAATTTATGATACATATATGAGTCATGCTGTAGTGAAAGTGTTGAATAAAGAATAAAAAATTGTAGCTTTTTGTAATATGAAAATAAATGAAAACACTATCTTCTACACAGTAAGATGTGCGTAGCAAGAATACAATACGTAACAGTAATATCATTTAACGGAGAAGAATTTTTTTAGAATACAATTAAAATTGAACCATACATATTATTATTATTATTGTTTCTATTGCGAAGATTTATCGAAAAAATGTAAAATTATAAAACCGATAGCGATTTATACGGGTTATTCTTATGTTTCTGACGGCCATTTTTTGTTTACTCGAAATCAGCGTTGCTCGCGTTTTAAAGCAATGTAATGGTATTTTTAATAGACACAAAAAATTTATGCAGTAAAAACAACTAATACGGAAAACCGACGACAATCGACACAGAAAAATGAATGAATAATAAAAAATTGTCAACACTTCAATTTGACTTTGTTTTTTAACTTACTACTTGTACCATGCCTCAAAAGGTACATATATTAATCGCACCGAAATTTTTTATTCCAAACACCGACCGATTACACACCAGGGTGTCGAGGAATAAGCACAAACAAAACACCGTCTACAAACACTGCACAAATTCAATGACTTTGATAACACTACCGCGAGACTTTGGGCGGTACTCCATCCTTTCCTCCGTCGCTCACATTGACAGCACTTTCCGAGAAGCCCATCGACCTGACCAGGAGTCACTTTTATAGGTTACCTGCGAGTCGACGGAGGAGGTGTTGGCAGAGCAGCGGCGCGCGCGCAACCGTGAGAGAGACAACCGCCTCTGCGCGTTATATGTATAGGTTAGAACTGGAGCACATACGTACTGTATGTTTGGTTCACATTTCGCCGAGGTATTTCGGCTCACGGCTGTTCACTCGGTGACGAGGTTCCCTCGTAGCTGCAGAAGCTCCCAGAAGCCGTGTCAACTCAACTGAACAGCGCGCAAAATAGGGTTACGCGCCTATGTATACTTGTACGCCCGTACGCGCGCATAAAAGATGCTTGATCTGTGTATACTTATGCACAGCTAGGTAGTTGCAGCAGCCGCGAATATGCGGACGGCGACCCACGAATTATTGCACGCTCCGGTTAGACACGCACAACGCGCACGGCACGAGTACGTCGGTGCCGTCGGTGGCGGTACAACGCGAGATTTTTTTGGTTTGGCTCGCGAAACTTTGATCCCGACGAAGAGTCAATTGCCGGGACGTATTGAACTCGCTGTTACTACTTGATCGCAACGGCGGCGATCATCATGAAAACACGGCTCCGCCATTTTTCCCATCCAGGGTATATACACACAGCAGGAGTAGGTGTAAGTAATGTGCAAGCAACATGGCCGCATATATACGCATACAAGCGCACACTATATACTGGCGAGCTATAGTCTATACTGGATAGTAGCGCCATAGATAGGGATATCGGGTATATACTTTTAGCAAATACATCACAGGTACATACAATAATACAATATACACGTATTATACAGAACTTGGTTGACTTGACATTGGTATACCAATGAAGCTATAGCTTCATATTATATATATAGTCAACGATATTATGGTTTCGCTCAAAACCCGCGCCCGCTTGAACTCGGATTATAGGTACTTACCAGCTATACTCACTACTCGCCCTTTCTATTAAAAAATTATATAATAAAACAGTGGGCTGCCATCTAATTTATCCTTGAGTTTTTCTTTGATAATCATATCTCAATTAATTTATTGATTATACCTAGAATATTTAATTTATTAACTTATAAAAATGAAATATCACAAAAATTAATAATCTGTACAAGGTGTACCAATTTTACCTATATATATAAGCATAATATACTTGAATCAATATATATATATATATACAACAAATTAATCTGTTTTATTCTTGCGCAACCTATATATAAAAATTTAAATAATATATTTTTCATTATTTAAAAACTAGGCCATTTTGATATTTATCATAGCCAAATATATAGTCTGCTTTGCTTATTTCAATTAATAATACAAATATATTTGATGATCGATTGTTTGTGAGACTTGTAATGACTTTATGATTCTGGTTTCCATTGCCATCGCTATAAGTACCCTGTTAGTATAATTTAAATTATTAAGATTAAGAATTACGACGTATAAGTGTCGGTAAAAATATGCATTATGAGGCGACTAAGATTACTGGCTTATAGTGATTTAATTTTACGATTTTTCTAATATTCTTCTATATTTTTTGTTTTGAAATAATATGAATTCCGTTATGAGTATGGAAAGAGAATTAGAGAATCCATTGAATGCTTATATATTATATAATTAAAAAAATTATCGCAAAATGATCTAAACTTGTTTCAGAACTATCTCGATTTACACAAACACCTATATAAATATTGAATGTACTTTGAAGTGAGAACTTCTTATGAGACTGCAGAGAGCCTGTGAGAGTAAGAGATCGAAAGGGGGTGAGGGGAGAAATGCGTAACTTTTCCCCCGCACTCTCCACACCCGTTGACGCCGAGGCGCGCGAGTCTCCACCTCGCCCCGTTTCCTCTCTCATCTTTCTCACTTGCTAAAGGCTAAAGCCAAAGCGTACTCTCCTCCCTGTCTCTTTAAAATATGAGAAAATCCAAGTATACGGAAAAAACGTGTACAATTAAAAACGTCTTTGTTTCACTTTTTTTTAAGGTTGAAATTTTTTAAGAAAATGTCGAAAATATCCTTTTTTCGAAACCTCAGCCATTTAGCCATGTTGATTCCTTCAAAATTTAATCAAAACGTAAACCAATTGAAGTTATCACGCCTGCCGAACATATCAAGACTCACATATACGTTTTTTAATTAATGTTTTCGATAGGAAGGTACGAACGTGAGACGAACCAAACGTAGATTTCGGAACATCGCCAAATAAAAAATTTTAGGAAATCTTCGTTTGGTTCGTTTGACGACCGCTCTTCCTATTATATCAAAAACATATATAAATATTTATAATAAATACAAAACGTATTATTTTGTAACACAAGCACGATTTTCGCGTTCTTTGACCATAAAGCGGGACTATAAAGTGACCGTTTTTATAGGCTAGCGGGCGAAAAAGTTATCCAGCCATCATCGCCTGCTTAAAAATTTTCGGAAATTTTTAGAAAAATCATTGATTGTCACAAAATGTGTTGAGATTATTTAAATTCCACCGCAAAACTAGATTTTATGTAGCAAAATATTAACAACTTTGAACAGTATCGAACTATTTTCTCGAACTCGAGTCGAGTACTCGATACTTTGAACTATTCAACATAATTATAGGGACTACTAGTCCAAAGTCGAACTGTTTGAATCAGATCCAACTGTTCGAACTCGATCGAAATGTCCGGACTTTTCTAGAAGTCATCAAACTGTTCGAACCAAACTTCGGACTAATCAATTTCATCAAATTATTCAAACCAAATCAGGGTATTTGATTTAGAGAAAAAAGAGAGTAGGAGAGGGAGAGAGGGGGAACAGTTCGCTGGAGTTCGAACAGTTCAAGGTCTTCGAATAATTCGAACAGTTCGATGGGAGTTCAAACAGTTCAATGAATTTGAACAGTTCGATGAGTTTGAACAGTTCGATGAGTTCGAACCGTTCGATGACTTTAATAGTTCGATGACTTTAACAGTTCGATCGAGTTCGAGTAATGGATTCGAGTATTTATCCGGATAGTTATATAAATCACAAACAGTTCTCCACCCCTAAAAGAGTTTCTATATGTTAAAAAACATCGACGTCTTCGTTGGACCTGACACCCCCGAGTTATAGAAGCGTTAAAGTAAGTATACTTACCTATTTTTATGATTCTGTGACCGACTTTTCCAGATCAGAAGAAAACCCATGAATGAAGACCAATCGGTTTGGGCGCGTGGGTGAAGCCAAGTGCGGGAGCGAGATGAAAAAAGGGCCATAGAGATCGAGCAGCTCGTTTCCATCAGCGTCTGTAGTAGCGAGCACATCCATCAGGAGAATCCAGGCTTAATAAACTTTCATTCAACCCTTCAAATAGTTACCTACAATAGTAGATTTCGACACGGGTGCGCGAAAAACGTCACATGAGCTAAAAATCTTCTTACGCACCAGTTTCGAACCGTATTTTATACCACGAGAGCCGAATAATCATATTAAAGTTATGATTTTGAGATTAGAGTGGTATAAAAGATATAATTTTTGCACATTTTAATAATCAATTAAGATTTGTGCATGTACACTCAGAGCCCTTTGACTTTGATTCTTTCCGAACTTGCCCCGTTAGTGACCATCACACATAATCTTTTGAACATTAACACACACAAAAATGTTATAAAGGTTCAAAAGCTTTTGGCTGATGGTCACGATTGGGGTACACCGATGATCATTGATTCTCTTCTAATTATTTTTAGGCAAATATGACCACTATACTCGAGAAAGCCTTATACTTATATATTTATGATTGCGATGATACTGACTATCATTATTCAAATTTAAATACGAGAATGTACATAATTTAAAGCTCTTTCAAATACATTTCAGCTCAAAATAATAATTCTATTACATGTTTAAAGAAAAAATGAAAAAAATAACCAACATTTAAAAATCAACTTTTGTTAACAAAAAAAATCGACTAATTGAAAAATAGGTTTAGTACAAAATATTCTCAAAAACAAAGAAAATAAAATTTAGATGATCAAATTGGAAGGAAAATACTTCAACCACAGCTCGCACAAATTACCACCCTAAAGGCGAGGGTACCAAACACGAGATGTGGGTTGGCCAATAATTTTTTCCCGTGGTGCGTAAGTATAGGAATAAGTACTTTTTTAAACATTTTTTGTTCTGAAAATTTGTCCCCGTTCCATAACACCCTCTTCAAGGAAGCAAAAGGGAGAAGAAAATTCTTCAGGTTTATTTGCTCAACTTAAAAAATATCTCTTAATAAAATAGTGGCCGATTATAGTTGGCCAAAAAGAAAAACTTCTATTACAAGACAAAATCTTAAAATGGATAAAAAAGTCTTTTCACCATACCCTGGCCGAAAGTACCACTTTCGCTCCCGGATCCGAAACGCGAATGTGGTATTTTTTTTTTTTTTTTTTTTTTGACCTTTCTTCGGGGTATCTGCAATGTGGTATTTCGGCCCGGGCATGGTGAAAAATCGTATACTCAACATGGGGATAAAGAGGGCCACCCCAGAGCACATGTTTGCCACGTGCTCTGGACTGCAGGCCAACTCTTTACCTCCCTTCTTGTGTAATATACTAATATTTCATCATACACTGGCCGAAGAACCCGTTTTAAAGTAAAGTTTTTTCCTCCCTATAGGTGCATAATATACTATTGATCGCCATACCCGCGAAGCCGAAAATACCACATTCGCGTTTTTGAACAGGGAGCGAAAGTGGTACTTTTGCTCCCGACGCCCGATCGTAAAGGCTGTATTTTCGGCCTCGCCAGGCAAAAATAGTATATTACACAACAAGGGAGGTAAAGAGTTGGCCAGTCCAGAGCACGTGTAAATTGCCATCCGAGCCGAAGGCGAGACTACACGAGCGACTCTCGCAAGTTTTTTCCTCCCTATAAGTGCGTAATATACTATTATATATCTCAAACAAGATGATCGTATTACCCTATATATAAATCTAAATAACTTTTATAGACGTATACGTATATACGTGTGCGCGTGTATACGCTAGTTTTTTTTTACAATTTGTGATTTCTGTATTTCAAAATGAGTATAGTGCATTGTAACATCAAACATTTTCGTAATTTAATCATTTAATTTGAAGTAAATTGTGTAAATAGTACATTCAAAATATTGCCTTTTTAGTTCTTTTTTTTATATATTTTTCCATGTGCACGTAAAAAAAAGTGTAAGCTCAAAAAAACTGTTTAAATTATGAATAATTAACTAAACAAGTCAACATTGTTGTTCTTTGAATTAGGTTGATTTTCAAGTTCCAAATAACTGTCATCTCTATTAGTATCTATATAAAGTGACTGTTAAGCAAAACAAACTACCTATATATATTTGACTATGTATACCAAAAAGATAAACAGTTCAGTGCCAACGTTCGTTACAACAGCCAGGTTTTCGAAAATAAAATTATCTACCCATTTTGATAGGTAAGTTAACAATGTAATTCGTATGTTGTACTTATATAATATTATTCCTTTTTCGACAATGGGTTAAAAAATGACTGTTCTCTATTCCTTATTATACCTATTATACTATACTCTACTCCTACATTATACATATATGTATAGATATGTATACACCTATTCGTGTTTCTCCGCTCCCCTACAGTGCGAGTATACTATAGGTATGCAAGGACGCAAGTTATATAGATTAGCATTATAATTATGTTGATAATCGGAACTTATTATTTTTTCTATATATATAGAATTACCAATATTTAGCGAGCATTTCTACAAAAGATGTAGATAAGTAATAGTATAAAACAAGCTATAAGGTGTAAATAATATTGCAAAAATTTTCCGGCGTGGGACAGCCAAATTCGCTGGAAACAGATAAAAGGCTTCCGGGAAGCAAATGAACTCCCCCCATGCTCCATCCTCCATCCTCCATATATAGGTATTATGGAGCAAACTCTTTTCAGTTGCTCGCGAGGTAGGCTGGGCGTAATACATAGCACAACCTGCATGACTGTAAGCCTGTAAGAGGAAGAAACGGCACAAACGGCGATGACAGATGCTCGAGTACATATCGGTGCATCGTGCATATAGTAAAAATGCATGATCGGTAACTACTATTTATCAAAGAAACAGTATAAGAACAAGAACATTGCGGCTTTTTGCGAGTTAACTTTTTTATTGGGCCGGTTCACGATTCAGAACAAGTCACAACACGTTCGTTCGAGTTTGACCGTTTGACGCTGCCGCTGCCGCGATTCAATTCAGCGATGGAAAGCGAATAGGTAAATATATATATATATATATGATACGCCGCCCGAAGTATATATACTATATAGAAAGAGAAATAAAAAGAAGAGCGAGAATCCAAGAGCAGCGGCGAGAGCTGACAAAAGACGACGAGTTTGGTCGTTTGGTGTGTCCGTTTGTCGGAGGGAGCTGCAACTGCAGTTCAACTTTGTTTTGGAGAGGAAGTAGTCACTATACGAGTCGTGTTGAAATTCTACAACCGAGGCGAGGTGGTGAGGAAAACACGATTGTGATTACTTTTCACACTTTGCGCCTTATCGGCCTCGCAAACGTAAGCACCGGAAAAACCCATGTGCGATTTTGAGGTTAGGATCTTCATTGAAAAGCGAAAGTGTAGCCGCAGGATTACAGGAGGGACGCTCGCGAGGCTCATCGTCGCCGTCTTTTCCTATACTCGAGGTGATTACCGATGACGTTCCGCTGAGGACTTCGTCCCCACAAGCATTCACGCGCGATAAAACACGATCACGAGCTTCTCAGGTGAGATCATTTTTCACAGGCTCTTTTCAATTATTGCACTCTGAATATTTTTCATTTTTTTTTATCTACTTTTGCTCTCTTAATTTCTCATTCTCGAAATATCAAAGTCGAATTTTCTATCATGTTCATTGCATAGGAATAAAAATGGTTCCAAACAAATATTTATTTTTTTACAAAACTAAAGGTTTTCTTAGAATAGATAATTTCTGTCTTTAATATTATCTTAGTGTAGTGATTATCTCTGATAATTTTATAGTAGTAAGATAATAAACAATTTTATTCTCTATTTCAATACAGCTCTATTATAATTCATTTTTATATTTTGTAAATTTTTTAAATTCTTTTAATCTAATCAAAAATTATTTTTTTGTTTTAGTTATAATAACGACAAAATGTATGACGCAATATTTGATGATTTCAATACCATAAAAAGGCACTTCAAAAGAAATGGAGGAATCACCTTTGAAGAGTCAGTAGTGTTTGAATTGTTGGAAAACTATTATCCTCAGTATGGCTCTGTTCAGGCAGTTCAACTGATTATAGAGATGTTTGATGCTCAATGGATACGTGATTGTAAGAATTTTACAAAAGAGCAAACTCAATTGGAAGCTTACAATAGTGATAAATCAAATGACGAGGGCAGTATTGTTGAAGTTGAAATACAGCCTAAAATGCATCCATTTATTGATTTAACAGAAAATTCTCATGAATCGGATGACAATATTATTGTTGAAAAATGTGCCAATGAAACTTTCCACAGTAATATTCATAATGATTTTGAATCGGATGATGGTGCTGCTTTAAGTGAGAATGACTATAATGGCTTAAGTGATTCTGATATAAAAAATGTTGAGGATGAATATAATATTTCAAAAGAATCACGTATACTGGAAGATTACCTGGCAATACTTGAAGAGCCTAATTCATCAGACACCAGTCACCAAAATAATTTTAACATAATAGAAGTTCCTGAAATGCTAGAAGAAAATAATAATGATCCTAATAATAACTTAGATGATGGAATCTTTAATGAAGAATCTGCAAATAATAATAGCAACATTGTAAATGATAGTAATTTTGAAAATTTGAATTCAGATGCTTTTGCGAATGAAATTATTGAACCTATTCCTGGATGTAGTAAAGACACAGGTAATTTGATTTTAATAATAAATTTTTTCATTAAGAAAAGCATATTTATTAAAAAATAATGATTAGTTTTATTGATTCAAAACTTTCTTCTATACAATAATATATTATGTATTTTTAAGTTTGATATTTCATATGTATTCTAAATTCTAAACATTTTCATTCAAACATTTATAGATGAGAAGATAAATATAAGGACAAATAATAAAGGTCTTCCAAGTACCTCTTTTCGTAGTACCAGTCCAGTTCCAGGCTGTAGTAAATATTTAGATAATATAAATGATTTTCAACCATCTACTCAGTGTGATGAATCCATTCAAAATGATGCATTATGTATACAAAAAATTGTACCTTGGGCAAACTTAGAAACAATATATTCTATATTGAATAAACATAATAACTCCTCCAATAGAAAACAACTGACTTTGTGGGATTTAATGAGTGAAGGGTTAAATCACAATGCAAGTGGAAGTAATAAACGAAAACTCGGTAATGATATATGTATGATTCCAAAGAAAAATTTAAAAACGGAAACAAATGATTGTATGAATGAATCGTCAATGGATTTAATTCCAAATTTGCAAGGTAATGTTTGCAATGAATCTTCTAATGATTCACAGTCTTCCAAAATATTAGAAAGCAATGAACTCAATATTGGAAATACAGAAAAAGTAATAAATAACCAATCATTGTCTTTGAAATTCCTTAATAACTCAGTGTTTGGTGAAGAATCTAATTTAACAGTAGCAAATACAAAATTAGAAAAACCATCCTCTGACAGTTTTCTTAATCCTTCAGTTCCTAAAGGGATTGCTAATTCGTGTCAACTTATGATAGATCATCCTGTGAAAAAAGAAAAAACTGAAACTATTGTTAGTGGTTCATTAAATCAGTGTTTCCCTAATCCTGAAATCAAACCTGGAAATATTTCTTTAACTGCAAATTTTAATAATTCCTTACGAGAACAGTCTGTAAATAGTCCTCATTTGTCAAACAGGAATAATATATTACCTATAGGTAATAATGTTTCAAATACTCGATTCTTATCTAGTGAATCATATCACGTGAATAAAATCAAAGAAGATATTGAATTAACAGCAAACTTGTTTTTGATTGATAATTCAATTAAAACAGGAGGTATGATTGAACGCTCAATATATTTATTAAATATTATTCTATTTGTTACAAAATTTATCATCTACTTAATTCATAATTAATCTAATTTAATATCTCATTTTACAGTTTGTCAAGATATTGGTCCAGCCATAATGAATAAAAAGTCTGATAATGTTAGTGTAATAAAACCTGCAAAATTAGTGTATAATGATGCAAGGGCTTGTACCCTCTTTCCAGCAAAACTAGTAACTACAACTGCATCTTATATACGACCAGCAACCCTTAAGTATTCAAATAAGAATTCTGAAACTAATCTTTCACAAAAAGATAATCCTATTAATATTTTACGGGCAACTGCAACTCGGCAAAATATTTTAACAGCATCGTTATTACCTACTATAACACAAAAAAACCCTCCAAAACTTATTGCAGTTCCTAATATTAAACTGAAAAACCCAGCTTCATTTGTAACTCATAAGGGCAAGGAATTATCAATGGCAGCCAGAATAAAGGTTGAATCAATGAATATTTCAATGCCAGCATCTACACAACCAAAACTATTGAACACACCCCTGTTAGTACCTACACAAATGAAGTTGAATAATAGAATGAAAACACTTGATGAATTAGTCAATGAATATAATAAATCAACAGCTTTACCATCATCTTCAGTAAACTTGATTTCTAATACATGTGAGTAATTAAATAATTATTAATAAATCTATCTACTAATATTGATTACTCTAACAGTATCTATACTTTAATAATTATTCTAAGAGAGCTGTGGTAGGTTAGTCTTTTAAAGCTTCAGATTTTGCACTCAAGTTTGTCCAAACAACGCTGGGCTCAAATTCTAGCTGTGAATACTGACTAGCACCTCTAAATTGAATTTTCTAAAATTCAAAATTTCCATATGTTTATCTCACTGTAGCTGTGGTGATTTTGAATGCAAAAACTAGGTCTCCATTGCTGTATGAGTTACAAAAAACGAAACCATTACATACAAAGTACTCATTATCACAACAATGCAAACCTATATAAGCTTCACAATGAGGTCTTCACAGAGCTGCATAAACTATTAAAAAGTACTGTAAGCCACAATAAGAGTTGATGTGCTCTGAGGTCCATGCTAAGACTGAAGAAAGTTTTTTTTTAAGCAATTAAATTCATTATTTTTGGGACAAGTAACATCTGTTTTTCATTCAGTGGATTGAAATGCATGAGAATAAGCTTAATATCACTGGGCTTTGATAAAATAATAATTATTATGATAGTCACTGGACAAAAAGAATGAATTTTATCTGAATTTATTTTTTACAGATGCGGAACCATCATCATCTGGTATGAATTCTGGCTCTTTAAATAGTGCTTTTGATCCTACCATTTACAGTCGGTTACGGGCCATGTTTCCTGATGTAAAAGCATCTTTTGTAAAGGAAATTTGTACAAATCCGCCAAACGTGATAAATTACAATGATAAAGACATATTATTTAACACATTGATTGACCATCTATTAAACGAAGGTTATAATCATTTAGAAATTGTAGAAAATAATATTGAGGAACAAACTGCTACTGCATTAAGTGTCAATGAGAAATATGAATATCTTTTGGCTATCTTCCCTGATGTTGATCCGACATATCTAAGAGACTTTATAGAGAAAAGTTGTCATTCAGATCAGGCTTTAGAGCAATTTATTCAGCAGAAATTGGAGACACACGATTACCCTACAAAAGAGCAATATCTTGCAAAAATCAAAATTACTGAACAACAAAAACAATATACTACCGATTTCAAAGTAGAAAAATTTTTGGAGTTATTTCCAGATCCATTAAAGCATTTTGAAAATGAAAAAAGACAATGTCTTTATCATCCTATTGCCATGGAGTTTTTGAAATCTTCATTTAATAAGAATAAAGTAGTTATCCAAAGTCATATTTTATTTTATAAACATTCAATTATATGGAATATTTGAACCAATATTTTTATTACACTTATCAGGTTTCTACGATTTCTCGGCAGTATACCGTCAATAAGTATAACCTTAGTTTGACTGCAAAAGCATTATCCTATATGGGATTTGATATGAAATCAAAACGAATGAGTAGCGAAATGCCAACAGAGGATATCCCGTTACTTCAGGAAATTGCTTTTATTAAAAATAAGCAAAATATATTAAATCATATAAATACTTTAAAAACTCAAGAAGAGCAATTATTTAAAGATTTACGAGTAAGTTGTTAAAATATTTTACAAAGTTACGAATCTATTTCAATTAATACTTAAAATTGTTATTTTAGGAAAAAAATCTTTTGGTAACATGCCAATGTTGTTATGATGATGAGTGTATGCCAACAAAATGTTCAGAATGCAATGAAGGTCATGTAATCTGTTATGAATGTATTATTAGAGGTACAGAATCTGCATTAGCAGATGGAGAGGCTCATGTAAAATGTTTCACAGACTGTAATAGCGAATTTTCATTAGCTAATTTACAAAAAGTACTACCTCCAACAAAATTCAGTGCACTTTTAAAGAAAAGACAAGCTGCCGAAGTGATGGCTGCTGAAGTTGATGGACTTGTGTCATGCCCATTTTGTCATTTTTCTTCTATACCACCTCCAGAAGATAAAGTATTTAAATGTCTTAACACGGAATGTATGAAAGAGACTTGTCGGTAAGTTAATTGAAGAAATTATTTTTGTTTTGGAAAGTAAAATGCCTACATTTACAGTAATGTTTATGCTTTGCATTTAAAACTTATAACAGAATTACGATACATAAGTTAATTTTTATTAATGTATTAGTTAACAAATTGATACGGGAGATTTTAAGACCTTCAATACAAGTATTGAACCAAATTTTTTAATTTTAACAAGAACCACAAAGGAATTAATATAAATGTTATAGTTTTGAATGATTCTTTTCATTGGTTTATTTAGAATCATATAGATTGGATTTTTTTTAACACTATTCAATGTCTTATTATGATTTGAATAAAAACAATTAATTTCACTAAAACGAAGTATCAAGGGCATAAGGCCGACGACTTTGTCTCTGTATCATATATTGATTTGCATTAAAGCTATTCATTATTTATTTTTTTTTTTTTTATTAATAACCACGAGCTAATTAGCCCAAATACAAAGTAAGTATAAATGTTGGCATAAATTATTTTAAAAAATATATACAATAAATTTTAAATAAATAGCATAAACATATTGTAATTGATAAGACAATATATACCAAAATATTTAAGATCTTTACAATGAAATAATTTAATTGTTCTTATATTTTAATTTTTTTCAGTCAATGTAAAGAATTAAATCATGTACCTTTACGATGCGATGAAGTTATTAAAACTGATAAAGCTCGACGTTTGATTGAAGAAAAAATGACTGAAGCGTTATTACGTACATGTTACAATTGCAAAAGACAGTTTTACAAAGAGGAGGGTTGCAATAAAATGACATGTAAGTGTGGTGCCTTAATGTGCTACGTATGTGATAAACCTGTAAAAACTTATTCACACTTCAATCCTCAAGGTGGAGCAAATGTGCATCTGTAAGTATTGTTTAACTGTTTCACTTCTAAATTATTTTCTTATCCATATAAACATTTTTTGCGTAGCGAATATTAACGCACAAAGAGCTAATAATCCTCATAATTATCTATAAATTTTTATTTAAAGTACAACATCAAATCATGGTGTTTAATGATTAGATAGTTTTAGAATGCAATGATCTAAATTCCAGTTAGCCATAAAGAAATCTGTAATTGACTGATAATTACAAGTAGAAGTTGTTTTGTTAAGCAGTAAATTTTTCTTAACTGCAATAAATCTATTTTACGTTTAATATCGGTTTTTACTTTTTTTTAGTCAATGTAATTGCATGTAATGTTAAGTTATAATAAAACTTAAGACAGTATTTATGTCATTAATTTTTTACAGTTGTCCATTGTGGAGCGATGATCGTCGCATGAACGCGGAAGCCGTTAGAAAAGTAGCAGAGGATGTGACAAAAGCTATATTGAAAAACAATCCTAATTTGAAAATAGATACGGAATCGTTATTACCAAAGTTGCCTCCAAAATCTAAAGGACCTCACGATGACATACCCAATTCTAATCAGTTGCCTGTAAGAACATTTCTGAATAATAATCTTCAAAAAATTATTTGCACATTTACAATTTTCTCATTATTACTATTTTTTTTTTTTTTTTTTTTAATACGAATTTTAAGTATTTGCGCAATTTATTGATAGATAGATATACTGCTTTGTAAATAATTTGTAAATTATTCTTCTTAGGAACACGTGAGAAGGCTAGCGGGCGCTGCACCATAATGAATGTTTTTCTGGGTTTGAAGACAAAATGAGAGCCAAAGATGGAAGTATGAGAGGATAAATAACGTTTATTGTAATTAACTTTTATAAGCTTGAATATTATTTTCGTTACTTATTCATACAAATTTCAAAGTATTAAATAGTATGTTTAGATGTACGTATACAACTGTAATTTAAAATGTCATAAAAAAAGGCGTATAGTAACACCATATTTACAAATTTTCATGGTCAGCTTATAAAGTATCATGTAATACTTTAAAGAAAAACTATATCTTCTGTATAAAGTGTTTTGGAAATATTCAAAGAGAGATTTTCATTATAAAATTACGAGGAAATTTGTGAATATGGAATTAAATAGCATCGAAAAAAAAATTGATGGGGCCTTTCAAGTCTGATAAATATAATAATTTTTATAAAAATGACATAAATCTTGAGAAAACTTAGAAGATAGTATAATTGTATTTTTAATTAGTTTCTATGATTTCAATAGTTTTAATTCATACAGCCATATGGATTGTACCTGATAGCGATTTTGATCAATGACGTCAACTGCCATTGCTTAAAAACGCCCGTTAGTCTAAATCGTACTGTGTCTGGTACACGTTTCATACGAAGTTACAGGATTAAACGTTGCTAGTAATAGAATTCATGTAAAATATAGATTATAAATTAAAATTTTTTACAACATTTACTAATAAAAAATACAAAAATTTCTGAAATGTTTTATCTATTGAAATTCCCCTTATGAATTTAATCGAGTAAACTTCAATGAAAATTTATTGTCCAGATACTGTGCTCTGTGCTTTGTATGCCTCCTAAAAAAATGTCCGAAATCTAGCATACTCGTCACGTCGTGACCCATGACAGAAGTTCAACATCTTAATTAAACTTCTGCCATTGGTCAGGAGCTTACGTTAGATTTCGAACAAAGATTTTTTTGCGAGGTTCACGATGCACAGAGTGCAAGTCTCTTAATTTTCTGCATATATGTATTGTCGCTTGTAATATAATATTGGTTTATAATTTTATCGTACGAGTTGTTTAGAACTAATAGATGAATTAGATTATTTTAAAAACTACTATAATATTTATATAGAAATATATTTATAAAAAATTAACTCCTACTTATTAATGAAATAACAACGATGTGTTATTCTATGACTTTATCCCTCGGATGGTATGATTATATTGGTGTATGTTCGATCTTCCTTGCCTCGGGAAGATCGAACATACACCAATATAATTAATTTCTACTTAACTTACTAATATTGCATATTTTACGACACAAAGCTGTGGTGACTACCAAACCCGTCCGAACCCGCGCCCTATATAGGTATGGCTAACAAAATTTTGACTTGTTTTGCGTACGCCTTAAGGGAAGACTGAGGTGGAAACTCGCAAAAAATGTCGATAAGTCTTATTTTTTTTTACTAAATGATATCAAATTATATAAAAAAAATGAAGGGACAGGGCATTTTAGATTGGTTTTTTCTTCTTTTTTTTTATTGTTTTATCACAATTTATAAGTTTTTTTTATTCAAACTGTATTAAAAGCTTAAAGCTTGATTGTTATCTCAAAATTAATTGTTTCAAAATTCCAAGATGTATGTGCATCAATTTTTTTTTTCATTGATCTAATAAAGCAGGTACTATTTTTAAATACTATAATAGCAATACTGTTGGGCTAAAATATCATAATTTTACTCAAAACAATTCGTTTTCTATGATTTGTTTAACTAAAAATAGTAAAATAACTACAATAATCATTTCGATAATAGGTTATGTCTTTCAAATAAATATATATTACTCATTTCTTATTTTTTCAACCAATTTTTGTTTGTTTCTGTACACTTCTGATGCGCATACCCCATTCCAAAAATCAAGTATGTTTCACTACTTTCAGAGGTATATAACTTTGTATATATTTAATATTTAGGATTAAAAGCATCTAAAAATACTTATTTTAAGTGCTATTTTACAATATGTAATCCATATAGGTATATAATATATTTTTTCGTACAATGAACATAGCACGTTACGTTTTTGAAACGTTTGTGAAATGTTTTTTTAGGAACCTAGAAACGTTATCCAAAAAATATATAAAGGAAACGTTCCAGAAACGTAGAGATGTCCTAAATCTGAAAGAACTTTTCTTAAAAATCGTAAACGTGTTTGAATCGTCTCAAAATCCACATTGCATGCCGTATGCGCTATGCGATTTATAACTCTATGCTTAAAATTCTTATAGAATTTATAACCATAGAGTGTAAATAAAAAAAAAATAATAACCATAGAGTTATAAATGTTATAGATTTTGGAAACTTTTTTTCTGACGGCAAAGCGCATAGAGCATAAGTACGGCATGCAATGTGGATTCGCTGTAACAAACGTTTCTGAAACATTCCTAAGAACGTAACCTTGCAACCAAGTCGGACATTTCAACGTTTCTGAAACGTCGTAGAAACGTTTCGGGCTCAATAGGGAAACGTTTCTCAAAAGTTTCATGCTATCTGGGTAATTTTTCGACTTCAAACATTTAGTGAGTGATAGACGTTCAAAACCGCAGCGAAATGTTCTTTTGATTTTTTTGTAATTTTACGCATTTTATTTTTAATAAGCTTGAAACTGTGTCAATTGCTCGGTCGGTAACGTATTTTATAACTTATTGTTAGTGTCAAGCCACACACTGTATCGTACCTTTTTTATTATGGACAACGCGGACTCGTGTTCGTCTAATTTTTAAATAAATAAAATTGTAAGTTATAACAGTTAGTGTCCATACATTTACTAGTACCGGTTTTGAGACGTTAATTTTACGGTATTTAAAAATATGGAAATATAAGTTTCTGAATATTCCAGTTTTTATTAAAACTTAAAATTAAATGAAAAGATGAAATGAAATACAACTTATAGAACTTTATTAAACTCTAAATACAATGTTGAGGTTTAGTATATATTTAATATTAAATAAATAATATAATTGTATTATACTGTTATCTGTAATAGAAATCTTGCAAAAAAATGTATATAGGTGAGACTCAATTACATAGCATACTTTTTACTTTTTTCCCATTACGATTTCAATGCCACCTTCATCATCGGCATCTTGTGGACCTAAAACAGAGAAATATTAAAAATGACTTAATATTCAAAACTATATTCAATATATCAATTGCAATAAAAAAAATTACGAATTTGTTCAACCCTTACATAAAAATTTGCTGCAGTTATAACTACAGATACGTCATAGTAAATTTGAACAACAGCAAAAACTGCAGGAACAACGAAATATAAGTCATACGAAAACTTTCACATATAATATATAGCCTTTACTGGTTAAATTTTAACTCACTACGATCTTAATTCATAACGAGTTAAAGTTTAAAGTAAAGATTTTGTACGTCTTATATGCAATTCTTCCTGTAGTTTTACCTGGATGTAGTCCAAAGTGGCTATAGCTTGTCTATATATAAGTCAAGATAAGTTTTATACAGCCGGGATCATAAGGAAAATCAATAAAAAATATGGGCATGTAATAAATACATTTGGTGCACCTCTCAAATTGTACTTATAAATTTTTCTTATTAGTTATGAAAATGTTGCTCAGAAATATTAAAAGTTTTGATACAAAAAGGTATCTAATAAATCAATAAGTAAGAAGATTTTTAGCTAAATAATCACCTTTTGCACCCGTGTCGAAATATATACTATTTTAGAATAATTTTCCAAAAATATGTTAGTGATTTTTGTGGTATGATCAAAATGCGAACATAAAGTATTCTTCAGCGTAGATAAGAATATATCGATTCTTATTACCTTGAGTGGTTGTTGTTGGCTTAGAGGTTGTTGGTTTCGAAGGCTTTTGAGTAGGCTCAGCTACCGTGAATCCGGGCAGGTTATTCCCGCCGTTATCTGACCAACTGCTGGGTTTCTTGGTAGTCATCGGGACGACAGGCCAAACAGGGCCCTGTGGACGTTGGGTCGTCGACGGGGGCGGATTTGGTTGAGCATTGTTACTGCCACTGTCGCTAGGCCAAATTGGCGGCTGCTCCGTCGTCGTTGTCGTCGTGGTCGTTGTTGCCGTTGGGTAATTGGGATTCACTTGCGGTGGGCTCGTCTGGTATTGGGGTGGTGGTTGAGTTTGTGGATAGGACGGTTGAACCTGAGGAGGATACGTAGGCTGATTGTTGACTGGTGGACGCACTTGCTGCCATTGTCCTTGTTGACCGTCGACTCGCGTTGAAGGAACAGTTTCCGAGGCGATAATGAACTGAAATATAATTTCGTGTACTTGCAAAAAGTTCTAATTTTAACAAACATTCAACTTAAATTCGGTTGTGTAATATTACTTTCTTCATGCAATTTCTATTTCTAAACAAAAAAAAACTTCCATTTGCAAGATTTATCAATATTCCATAGCCATAAACTTCGTACCGAATCCCATAATGATTGGTACTTATAAAATTTCATTCGGTGCAAATAGTATATTATACGCACCATGGGAGGAAAAAACTTCTCGGGTGGCAATTTACACGAGATATGGACTGTCTAATTTTACTCCCGTGGAGAGTATTAGTATATTACACAACAAGGGAGGTAAAGAGTTGGTGAGACCAGAGCACGTGTAAATTGCAAACAGGTGCTCTGGGGTGGCCCTCTTTATCCCCAGGTTGAGTATACGATTTTTCACCATACCCGGGCCGAAATACCACATTCGCGTTTCGGATCCGGGAGCGAAAGTGGTACTTTGGCCAGGGTATGGTGAAAACTATTTTTCCTCACACCGAGGCCGAAAATGCCAAATTCTTGTTTTTGCGTCGGGTGGGAATGTGGTACTTTCGGCCCGGTATGAGGAAAGTTGAATTTTTTCCTTACACCGGGGCGAAAGGATACTCCTCGGGTGATAATTTACATGCTATCTGGGACATTCTTTACTTTTGCTCCCTAGGTGCGTAATATACTATTGCGAAAGATGATAGGAAAATATTATTTTATAATCACATTTAAATTATTTCCGATTTGGTATATTGAAAGCATATAATATTCAAAATAAATTTAATGATATATAAATAGAAAATCATGAGCACTTATATATTTCATAGACATGCCAGTATGACACTGGATAGTGTTACATGCATATTAATTTAAATATTTTAATAATTAAATTAATGAATGGTATATTACTTATGAACTCAAATTAGGGGGATGCCGACTGCTACCCACTGAGCGAATTACACCGCTTTTAATAAATTAAAAACAAAGCTTCCTCTTTGTAAAAGCAATATTCTTAAGATTTATAAGACGTCATTGGCCTCCGCAATAATTCACTCCAATGTTACCTGCAAATCTTCAAATCGATATTGTCAGAGTGTCTAAAAATGACATTGAACGAAATTTACAGATCAATCCAAAATTATCTTCAAATATCATTTTGAAATGATTTGGTATATTGATTTGAAACTTTACATAATAATAGAGTGCGTTATTAAGAAGGACAATGATATCTTGGTGTTGGATATATCCAAATAAATATATTTTTTTTATTAATTAAAAACTGTGTGGCTGATCAGAAGGTAACCGTATTGTATGTCCTTAGTTATTCACAAAAAATTATGATATTGTTATCAAAATATAAATATCGTGCGGTTTGATTTTTTTATGAATAATATAAAAGTGATTAGTTTTAAGTATAGTGTCTAATTCTGTTTTGAAACCTGGGTTTTTTATTCACGTTCTAAACTTTCGAGGGGTGGGTATCGTATATCGTATGTCGTAACACATCTTATTATACGTATTATACATACAATTCAAAGTTTTATTATGTTGATAATATATATATTAATTACTTGTAATGATTTCAATGAATAATTCTTTCAAAAATGTAAATATCATAATAATAATAATTTAGATAATTCTATCATAGAACTTGGCGATGGCCTACTCACAAACGATGTGAAAAATATGTTTATTGTCACGCAGTTGAGGTAACCAACAACGTTGCTCCAAAAAGGAGTAGTATAGGTACTTTTAAAATAAAAAAAAATTAAAAAATTCAAACATTTATTAGTTGTGCCGTAAAAGTTATTCTATTATTCACTCAATCACTCACCATATCATTTGTATTTGGATTCGTACAAATCCATTCAGTTTCAGCTACCGAAACAGTAGATTTTTGTTGGTTGTTTTGATTTTGATTTGGATAAGCTTGTTGAGTGTAGCCTTGTTGGTACGGTCTTTGCTGAGTATAAGTCGGGCCTGCTTGTTGGCTGTAAGTCGGTCTTAGTTGCTGGTTATAAGTTGGTCTGACTTGCTGGGTATACGTCGGTGCGGCTTGCTGAGTATACGTCGGTACGGCTTGTTGGCTATAGGCCTGTTGCGTATCTTGCCTTGGTTCATAATGTGGGTGCTGATTATAATTCGGAACTGCTTGTTGGGGATAATATTCTTCCACAACGTCTACCCAGTAATCAGCTGAGCTATTTTTCGCGATGGTCAGTAATATCAGAAGTACGCTACCAAGTGCCAGTTTATGTGCCATTTTATCGGGGAAAACACGTTCCAACAGCGTTTGTCAGACTTGACCGCTTTATGTCAGAAATGAGATTCGTCGAACGTTGAGATTCACCTTATATATTCGGCTTTCCGATTTACCGGCACACATGCAGTACCGTGAGGAAGCGTTGTACAATGGGAAAAAGATTTACGCGGTGATACGCGTTTCCTTTTCTTTTCTTTCCGATTCCCAAATGTCGTGAATCGACAGTTAACGACCTTGTCAGGCGTTTCAAAGCCATTAGTCACGTCTTAATATGCACAATATATATACATATGTATACACAATAGTTTGACGTATTTTAAATTGAAAACAACTTTTAGACTTTTTCAAGATTTCCACTGTATTGCCGTGCATAGTTCGGAAAATGGATAGACATTAGATCATACTTTTATTATCATTCTCTGATTGAAAAGCCTTATCACAAACTTTTGTGAGTTATCTTTAAAAGAATCGAAGACAAAAACGTACATTCTGCGACTCGCTCGTTAATTCTCTATATTTTATGGTATTTTTAATTGTTCATTACTGAATGGCCGATGCTGAATGATTTCTATAGATACCAATTGAAGTGTGAAAATTTGACGTGTTTTTTAATGTAGAACTTCTTTTTATAATTATTCTTTATTTGTACAATTTTAATTCAACTTGAAGTAGGAAAATGTAATACATAAATGGATTACTTACTACAACGTTAAGTTTTTTTGAAAAGGTAACACAATGTAAAAGATTTATGAAAACTTATACAATGTTAAAATATTTTAATGGACTTAATCATATAAAATAATAACTTTTAAAAGCATAAAATAATACAATATTCTGTATTATTATATCTTAACTGTTTAAACTTGTACATCTACAAACTTTTTAGAACTATAATATGACTATTGTCAAAAATGCTATTAACTGTCAAAATTTCAAATTACTACCAATTCTAACAATTATTGCTAACGCTAAAAAAAAATTTATTAAGATTTAAGGCGGTGTGGAAGACCGACCGAATGACAAAATTTCATTTCGATTTTACTCGATATAGGCTACACGTAATCTACGTGTTGCACTCTCATTTGCAGCATATAGTAGAATAATACCAAATCATGCAAATAACAATTATTTAAATTGTTTAAATATAAATTTGTTCAATCAAATTATGAAAATGATTATTTTATGAAATGATCATTTTGAAAAAGTAGCTCATCAATTCTGTAGGATTGACGTCCTCAACCGTTGCGAACTAATATTATTTATTTAATTTTGGGGAATTTGTCGAGCCCGACTTTTTCCCCGAACTTCTCCACAGAAAGAAATTTGGCATTACCCATTTTCCAATACATTTTAGTAACACAGATTTCAGCGATATGTCATTATCCAATATCAATTTGGAATTTATTTGA
>JAPYZP010000127.1:0-37616 GCA_030522985.1 Torymus sinensis | reverse complement strand
CACATGTTTTTTCCTATAAAAAGACGGATGTAAGGGGCCAGCGAAAGGAAGCTTTTTTTTTTTTTTTTTTTCCCCCCCCCCCCCCCCCCCCTCCGTAATCGATACAACCATTTGCGTCCGCGCCTTCGTTGCGCGAGAAAGAGATCGGCCGGAAGTCATCGGATTTATCGGTCGACACCAGACACGTGTTAGACTCTAACGCGCTTAATCCCTACGGATTTATTTATCTGTATTTTGCTGAGAGTATCTTGCCTCTTGCCCGGTTTTACAGCGATGCGGTGGCGCTCGAAGAATGTACGATCGTGCGCGCTTTAAATAGCTTTAGATGCTTTGGACGGATGAGTCAGCTGCTCGTTTTCGAAACGGTGGCGTGCCGGTGTGGATATAAGAAAAAAGCATGCTTGTTCTCAAACAAAACATCAGTACTGCAAGAAGAATCTTCTGTAAACATACTATATTCTTCATTAAATTTGTGTCAACGGTAAATTACAATAAGTTATTGTGGCACCTTTGCTCTTCAAACATGTTTCAAAGTAATTTTAGTTCATTAGCAAAATGTTCTTCAAATTGATTCAAATTAAAATTACATAGACCTGTTATTGAAAAATTACTATTTGAAAAAAACCGCTGCCAATTCATTTGGCACGTGGTTCCTCAAACTTAATTTACTGATTCCTTCAAAGGTACTTCAAAACTGAATACATAAACACAATACAAACATACAAAACACACATACACACACCCTGTTATTTTTAATAAAATATCATTGATTTTTCCAAAAATAAAAATATTGGTTGACACTGAGATTATGTCAATACAAACGGACTATCTTAAGAATCTATAAATTTCAAACTGATACATAAAGTCGGCGTTGAGAAATTACGATTATCAAAAAAACGTAAAAAAATTTTAATCTAAATATCTCTAAAAATCATGAAAAAATTCTTTTAGCTAAAGAACTTAAACGATAAATATAAAAACTCTACATGTCCACAAAATTGCCACATGATTAAACCAATTTCTTTTTTCTCTAGTTATCATGCGACAAAGAAAATGACTTTGAAAAATGCGAAAATTTTAAATATTAAATATCTCAAAAAAAAATCACAGTATCTTCATGAAAATTCACACATATAATGTCTATATTACACACAAAATTACCTATAAGTTTGGAGCTGATTCATTGAGCCGTTCTCGAGAAATTACGATTTGAAAAAAAGATTGAAAAAATTTTAACCTCAAATATCTCGAAAACTTATGGATCAATCCTTTTGCTCAAAGAACTCACTCGATTGGTATACAAAATCTAACCCTGAAAGAATTTCAAAGCGATTAAACCAATCTTATTTTAGTTATGGAACGACATACAAAATCACTTATTTTTATAAATTATTTTTTTTTCTCTAAAAATAATGAATACAAAAATATAAAAATTTAACAAGTTATAGTACTCAATATTCTTTATAACCAAAAAAATATTCATGTCAATATCTTTTTTTAATTTAGAAATATAACTTATTTACAAAAAATTACGTTTTCATCAATAACTTATAACGCTATCTCTTTTTTTTCTAAATTGTAGAGAATTATACTCTGCATACAGATAATTCATGATATGTAAATAAAATTTGTTTTAAATATTAAAAAAAATCGAAAATAAAAATTTTTAAAATTAAAAAAACGCTATAAAAAAAATTGAATTTTACAAAAATAGAATATTGACCCCAATTGTTGAAGCAAAATCTAGAAAAATGATCACTAGCTTGTTAAAAACGATCGAGTAGATCATGAGATATCAGCGTAAACAGACATACATATTCACACACACACACACACACACACACACCCACACGCACACATTTTCGAAAAATAGTGTATTTCGATTCGAAATTTGCTAAACATTATTCCTAACACATTTGTACAAATACTTTTTTTTACTATCACAAAGCTTCCTCGAGGAGGAAGCAATATAAAAAAAATTTAACATGAAACACCTCATGTGAAAATATATTGATTAATTTATCAACAATCGTATTACTTATGATTGAAACACAATTTATACACCATGAGTATTGGCTATAAGCTAACATCTATATAAGAATAATTAATAGCATGAAAAATAAAGAATTTGTATTTATATATAAATTTTAATAAACTTAATTTGCCCACAACTGTATTTATATGATCAAAAATAACAAAAAGAAAAAGAAAATTAACATGATTACGTATTCAATTTGACACAAATCAATTTCCACGCCCGTTTAAAACCCATCTTCATAAATTCTATTCATGAGTACTCGCAGATATCCACGAAGACGGTTAACAATGCTCACGCATAAATCACAGGTCGTCATTATTCCTTTCGACGTACATACAATAATACACACGCACACGGCCAATATTCATCAGTTTCGCCCACGAAGCGTCGCAATTACATCTCTGGGTGTCGAGTTATATCTTGTACGAAGTATATCGTCGGCCTCACGTATATTATAACGGTTGCATAATGAAGTCAAAATGCTCCCGCGGCTAGGAAGATTTGATTAAACTTGTGAAATACGCGATAAACGAGTTCAATTGCATTCGACGCGAGAAGTCATGCGAATGTCGTCGTTTTTTTTTTGTTTGCTGGAGATACGCGCCGTACGAGAATTTTATGAATTCAGAGGATGGATTATTATGCTTCATCGTAATTTGAGTCGCGCATGCGATCTCCCTTCATCTATAAATTTTTTACCCCCGTGTTTCTTTCTTCAATTCTCTTTTCTTCATTTTGATTATTTATTTTATTATCAGCATAGAATTTTATGTGCAATATTTCTAAATAAACAGACAATGAAAAGATAAATAAAAAATGAACGATTTCATTACCATTAATTTCCAAGTACCATATCTTTTATTTTATTGTTGTACTATGAGTGGGAAAATAATCACGGTACTATAATCGTACGAGAAAATTTTCTTACCAACCATTCTATTACATAACTGTTTTTTATTTTACTAATATAATTTTTTAAATAACATAATTTTCCTATATTATTATTAAATTCGATATTTTTAGGGTTAATAAACTATAGTGTATTAGTTACTTATAATTTAAGGATATTAATAAAAACATTTTTTTAAAACATCAACGAAAAATTCAATTTCAAAAGATTAAAAAGTGAATTACTTGAAATCCATCATAGACATAACCTCTAAGTTCGATATCATAGTAAAATACATACGAAGCCCGTACGAAGTAGTATGTCATAAATAGTATTAATGACTTAAAATTTGGTTTTGTATAACAAAAAAGTATTAAAATTTGAAGGACCATGAATATTGTTCTGATTACAGTTAAATTTCTAACCTCCAATTTTTTTTATTCTAGGAATAAACTAAAGTGAATACAATTAAAGTTTCAACAAAAAATATTGGATAAATTTGCGAATCTTAAATAGTAAAATGAAATTTAAATTCATAATATTTCAAGACTAATTGTGTAGTTATAATTAAGGCAAAGGAAGAGCGTGCCCAGCGCACCTGAACTCGCTAGTCCCCTTATAAAATCCCCTTATAAAATAATGATGGCCTGTGAGGTGAAGCATGATAAAACTGCTTGTGATTGGTTGTTTCGAAAAAATGCGCGAAAATTTGAAATTGATTTCAAATTGGCCCTAAACAGCGCGCGCAGCACGCTTGACCTGGCTAGTTATTATTAAATATGTCATGAATATTTCTATATACTTTGTAACAAATATTTGTTTGCAAAGATATTTTGGGAAAAATAAAAGCTAATATAATCTACCCTTAATCTAGACTCTAGAGTATATATTTAATAAATTGAGATAATTTCGTTTCACGTATTCATGAAATTACCAACGAATTACTGTACAATAAATTCACGTGATATATATACGCGTCAAGCTCGGGTTTAATCATTATGCGCATCGAGCGTCGTCGTTGTCTCGTGGGAACCTAGACGGTAAAGTTGCCGTATACACATAAGCGAATACTGTGTATGCTATGCGGATGTATATTATAATTGTTAGTATAATGGCTAAGTAGGTACTGTCGTTACCTAAGCCTCGAGAAAGAAAAGTTGTTCAGCTGTTGATTCGTCAAATTTAATACAAGTTGTCGTGCCAAAAACAATATTAAAATGAAAATATTATGAAACAATTTTGTCAATGAAATTTTAACTATGTAATTTTTAAAAATTATGTAAAAATCATTAGTATTTGAATTGTCAAGAACTCTGAAAACACATTTTACTTATAACAGCCATACTTTCACTACATCTTTTTATTACAACGTCTGCTGATAAAATATTAAGAAAGTAAAACAGAAATGATAAATAGATGCCAATACTTATCAATAAGTGAATCGATCATTAAAATCACGATTTTTCGCATTATTATCGATGTGACAATGTGACTCCAAATCCAACTTTAACGAGTTGTCCTCTTAGAATAAGATTATGTGCCATTTTACGGGGCTTGTAAGCCGACTTGTTAATGATTTGACTCGGACAATGTGCGACGCTCGCTCGCGTCCTGCCGGCAATGGCGGCTTTGCATTGTTTAGAGCCTGCTAACGTGCTTATTATTCGTGCGTCACGTCCCGTTATTAAGACCGAGGTAAACGTTAAACGCTCATCAATGACGCTTCAAATATTGACAAAAGAACTGCAGGGCTTATCAACTACGCACCAAAAGCCGATAACCTCTATGAACTAGTGTGGAACGGTAATGAGTTGTCTCGATTCATTATTATCAGGAGAAATATAGGAGGAACTTCAATTCATAGAATAGTATTCTACCGGAAAAAGAGCCTTAACAATTCAACAAAGAGATTCATTGCTCGAGCAAAATTTAATTACAGTCAAGATGATTGTAATTTTGAATCTGTTTTATTGTATTTACAATCTATGGCCTTTAAAATATTTTTAAATTACTTTTCTAAAGAATATTAACAAACTAATTAACTATATGAACCAGTAAATATCACTTTATCTAAGTAAAACATGTAATTTGTTTGCCACTTCATATAATCGTATTAAAGTTAATTATAATTTTTAGTCTCTAACATTAATTAATACAAAAAACTTCTCGTGAACGAATCACTGAAAGTTAAATAATGGAATCAATTTTAATGTTCACTTACACTTTGAATGTCTATTATAGTATCTGTTTATTATTCATAAAATGTGAATAAAAACAATTAAAGATAATTGTACCGAGTACTTAGAATGGCCAAGAAAGGAATAGTTTGCAGGATTTTATACATGCGCTGTATCTTTCTTCAGCTGCTCCTCTATGCGATAGACCGCCGAGTATAGAGCAGTCTCCGTCGTTGAGGTGTAAGGGCCTAACTGTCAGCACTTCGTCCTGCAGGTGTCTATCCAGTAACCTCTCCAATGTCTTGTAGACGAAGGAGGTCAGACTGATCGGCCTAAAGTCTTTAACAGTCGTGTGGATAGGTTCTCTGTTTTAGGAATGAAGAAAATTCTTGCCCATTTCCACGTGTGCCAGGACAATGCTAGCCCTAAAGACTTTGACCAGGTGCCCGATGAGTTCCTCTAATCCTTCCTGCAGGAAGACCGGAAGCACCCTATCTACTCGAGGAGCCTTAAAAGGCTTGAAGTTGCCTATGGCCTACCTGGTTCTCTCAGTTGTGACTATAATGCCGCCCTCCTCGGCGCTAGGGCCGAGAGAGGTCTAGCCTGAGCCTCTAGGCTCGTATTACAATCCGGAAAGTTTGCTTCGAGAAGTAGCCGCAGCCAATCCTCCTCTGAAGCTGCATATTCCCTGAGTGAGGAAGCAAATAAATGTTCCCTCGAGCATTTTCCAGAAAACTATCTGTCTGTAACTTTGTAGAAACATATATAATTGATATCTCGTTCTTTTCTAATTGCTAATGAAACACGGATAGAATTTTCTCAGAAAAATAATCTTAAAATTCGCGAAAAAAATTACCGTGGAGACTGTAATCGTGCAGAACGTTCCAAGCTTTTTGCGTTAGCAACTTGGAAATTTTTCCGTGACTGTAAATGTAAACATTTAAGGTTTTACGAAAATATGTATTCAACTACTTTTAAAATATGTATTGTTTTCAATAGTATTGGAAGTGTTAGTTTCTGAAGAATATTTTACTTGCTATTTTACAAAAGAAATCTAAAAGCTACTATTGCGATTGAATGCTCCTGGTGCAATATGCACTGAATATCGACACATGCAGATTTGTCGTAGCAAATAATGTATAAGGCAATCGTCACCAGTACGTGATTCGTCATACGCATATCGTCAACACTACATGAGGCGACGCAAAATGCTGTCCATGAGGTCTGGAATATGAGGAAATGACTCCCACGCAGGATCAATCAGGAAGAGTGGCGAAAATCAATTAGGAGTGCTGGAGTCGTACACACAGTTTAGAGGGTGCCGGGAACGAAAAAGAACGAGAGGGTACAGTACGGCAGAGAAAAAAGACAGTCCAGATACAAGAAGTACAGACGAAATTATTGTCTTGCTTGCATCGTTTTAAGTGACTATCATGGAACGACACGAGAGTCAGACATGAGACTACCATAAAAATGCTTCTATTATGAATCTAATTGTTGATATCTACGGGTTATCTTCGCGGCCGCGACGTCTCCGGCAGTACCGCCACCCTCGGCCGACTTTCTCATCAATTCAAGATAAAATTTTAATCGTAAATCACTAAATTTTTTATTCAATTTCACTGGGATATTTATGAAATGCAAAATTTATAGAGTACGATGGTAAATTTTCACGTGATGGACATTTAATAATTATAAAAAATATGCATAAAAAGTTTCAGAAAAAACTGTTAATCCTCAAGTATCGCGAATTTCGCGGCAACTTTTCTATGGAAATTCTATCCCTGAACTCATTAACTGAAATACCATTAAATATACGAATACGAATCATCAATTTTACAATACGTAGAATAATATTTACATTGCCTTTCCATAATTTCCCTTGAAATAAAAAACGCGTGCAATTTTATCGGAATCCAAAGCAAGGAACAGTGATACATCACTGTAAACAAAAGAACGCTGAATAAAAATGTTGTTAGCTGCAGCAATCAAAATGAATTTT
Organism: Torymus sinensis; assembly: GCA_030522985.1. Taxonomy (NCBI): domain Eukaryota; kingdom Metazoa; phylum Arthropoda; class Insecta; order Hymenoptera; family Torymidae; genus Torymus; species Torymus sinensis. Next base: position 30,510 of record JAPYZP010000127.1, on the reverse strand, counting down.
AATCTGAACATTTTATACCAATGCATTTTATACCAACACATTGCGCAAAGTAAAAAATTCGAAGAATTTGCATATTCAACCTTAGTTAGCACAAGTAATTTTTGTTTTCTAACTCTTTCTATGCTCAATTCATCCCAAAAATCGACAAAAAATAACATTGCATTTATCCTGCTTCGTTTCCGACAGTATTCGTATACCCTAAGCTTTTTACGATGCACATATACGTTACTGAAATTCCGACAGTTTACAAAAAAAAAAAAAACACGCTCTTTCGCTTAAAAAGCAAAAACCAGGAAAACATTCAACGCTTGCCTACCATTCAATCGAAGCCCTCCTGTATTCGTTCATTCTACGTCCTTCTCATCGGCAGTCAAAAGCATCCAACACGTGCGAAACGTTTCTATTGAAATCTTGCTCCCTCTCTGCCGTTCTTGTTCAATGTCTGTATGGGAAGTCCAAGAATTGGCATGACGTCGACCCAGTAGTTACATTATACTTTGCACAGGAAACCTCCCTGAAATATCTTGTGCTGGCCGATGCCGACCTCTAGAGGGTCAAATTCTTTCGTTATACGTCATACTGACACGTGCGTCCTTATACATCAGCGTATTTTTACTCGAGAAATCGATTCGTTTTCTATGGAATCCACAAAATTCCTTTAGCAAAAATATATATGAACAAATCCATGATAGTTTTCACATTGTGAAATAATTTTTTTAAATTATTTATTGCTGCTACTAGTATGGCCTGTGAAGCACATAAATGAGTCTGGATGTGGTATGCCACGCAGGCCACATGGGGATGTACAAAACTGTCTTAAAAATTAAAACAATGAACTGAAACCGTTTCATACTAATATGGATTACAGGACTTGTTGACACAATAGTTAAAAGTATTATGAATTTGCCCATATGTAACATACTTGTACTAGATTAATTTAATCATGTGGATTAGATTCTTTTTAATAATAGAAAAGTACTTCGATTTTGTCTAATAATCAATTAATTATTTTTAGAAAATGATTTAAATTTTAAGTGTAGTAGTATTGATATATATTTGAAATGCAACTCAGGGTTGAACAATCAAGTTTAAAAATTCTATGCACATAAACTAGTATGCACATTCTGTTGGGGAGCACTCTACCTATTTTATTGAAATTACTTTCCCTCGCGTACGTAAGAATAAGATTTTTTTAATCCTTTAAAACCGTTTTATCTCGAACACTTTAGAATTAGCTACTACATGTGTACGAAATCGTTTTATTTATACGTTTATGGACCATCGCGAACCTAATTCGTTACTGATCTCACTTTCTCCTAGAGGAAACTTTGTGGTAGTCGAAATAAAATTTCAAGAAAATATGCCAGCAGTGTTATGTAGGTCATTTGGAGTTGATTTTGAGAAAATGTATGTATGGATATGTGCACATGTGTATCTCTGCAACAGCGCAATCGCTTACTATCGAATAACTAAAGAAAAATTGATTATATCGTTTTAAAATTTTGTGGAGTGATAGAGTTTGCATATCTATCCGGGGAGTTCGTTCGACAAAAAGATTATTTCGTGAATTTAAGAGATGTTAGAGATTAAATCTCTTTCATAAATCTTTTTTTTAATTGTTATTTCTCTAAAAGGCATTTCTGTATTGATTTTAAATTTTTCGAGGTAGTTACATAGACACGGGTAACGGAATCGAAGCCTGTCGTGATAATGGGGGTTATCGATCAGTTTCTACCGCCGTTTGCCATAAATTCCAAACTATCTTTTTTTACACGGGTAATTTTTTAATTGATTTTGAAACCTAAAAATTGAATTTTTAGAATATTGTCATTGTATCTTTTATAATAATTTTTGAACAAATCTCGCTAGACCAATTTTGGAGTAAGAATGTTAATTATTGACAGTAAAAGTAAATATAACGAAACAGTAGATTGAATTTAAACAACCCATATGCCAATGAAGGGGAAGCGATTTTTCACCAAATATGATAAGTTTACTGTTGGGAGACCGGGGCTAGTTGGCATGCGGGGCAGGTTGGAAAAATGACAATAACTCGTGATTGGAGTAACAAAGGTCAAAGCTTTTCATGACAGTAACGTAAAATGGAATGAAGAATATTTTTTTTAATTTTCAGTTGAAAAGCATCATGCGTTTCAAAAATACGCAAGTTTTAAAATTTTTTGAGATATTTTTCAAACTTTGATCAATTTAGAAATTTGAAAAAAAGCATGAAGATGCTCTATATCAACTACTTTCATGAACTAAAATAGTTCTGTTAATTTACTAATACTGTTTTGCAGAAAAAAATAAAATGTGGGAAGTCGGCCAACTAGCCCCAGTCTCTCCTATACTAAAAAGCATGATAAAAAAAATAATTATGGAAGTCCACATTTTTTATTTGTTATACGTTTTAGTTTTTCATTAACTTTATAAAAATTTTTACAAAATATTATAATATCTTGACTAATATACTGAATTTATATATCATAGCACCGATTACATCATACTGCGATAAATCTCACGTTTATATTCACAGGACAGCAAATTCTCTTTACATATATTCAAACAGCATCTGAGGTATCCCCGAGTATTATAAAACAAAGTGTCAAGATCATTTCGAAATGAAGGATGCAATCGTGAAAAATGACACACGATAATTTATTCTAGTCGATTTGCAAATACACCGGATTCCCATTAAATCTGCATACTTATGTCGTATCTGAAACAAATTGCATTCTTATCCGCGCAATAAATAATATTTATATACGTATACATCTAATCTACCATTCTTTCTGTTTTCGGTGACTCGATATTTCCTTACATCTTTCTTTCTTTTCATACTTCTTCGGGGAGGAAAATTTGCGGTCGCCTTATAAAATACCATCACGAATGATGTCATTGGTCACGAGGCGAGGGCGGGTGAGCGTTAATAAGAATTTCGACTCATATGCCTGTGCGTACTAAAAAACGTTCTACTACGAATATATGACAAGTACATATCTAATACAAAAAACAATGAGATATTCAGAGAAAATATGTGTTCCATTATAAGGTAATAAATCTAATTAATCGTCCCTATGATCATTAGATTTACTGCATTATTTCGATAAAAAATTTACTTTATAATGTCAATACATAGATTTCATAAAAGTCATGTTATGTTGAGTAGCTTAATTAATTTATTAGGATATGACCTATAAAATAAGTCGCAATTGATACATTCTGTACGTTTCAAAACGTCTTAGAAATATTCAGAACAAATAAACTAACATACAGATAAAAAGTTTTCAAAAAAATATTTGAAAACTCAAAATATTAACGAATAGAATTATACTTTATACTTTATACTTTACTTATTATAATAATCACTCATATTGAAGTATAGAAATTCTCGCTTTAAAACAATTGGCCTCCCCGATTTCACTGAACGAATTGCTTCTTCACCATTACATCAGTAATAAAACAAAGTAATATGAAAAAGCACAAGTAAAACTGCCTTTGCGCGTGGTCCTCGGACGTTGCACAGTGATTTCTCTTACATAACGAAAGCTCTCGAGGAAATCTCACGTTCTTCAGCGAACCAACCATGCGCTGCTTACTTCCGCCAGCTCACGTTTTTTCTTCCTACTCCTCGCGTGAATAAATCCTCCAGCTTACCGTGAATCTCAATGCGTTGCAGTTTCTCCCGTTATGTCTTTATTTTTTACCTGTGCACAGATGGTTTTCATCCAACGCGCGAGAATGTTGTTATCATGAACAAAGGTAACGAAAAAAGGAGTAAACGAGCGAAATGGGCGCACACGCGTACACGAAAGAGAAATGAGTTGGAAAAAAAGAGTGGAATCTTCTTTGTGTAATAAAGAAGGGATTATAACGTATGAACTTCTTAGAAGTAATTCAAACACATGTACGTTTTATAACACAAATTTATTTTTACTATAAATGTCGAAAAAAGTAGAATATATCTGTTTCGTAACTACTTTTTCAGAAAAAAAGGAAGAATGATGGGAAATCGAAAAGTTATTTAAGGTTAGAAAAAAGCCATAGCATAGAATAGTATAGAATAGAATAACCCAAAAAACAAATTAAGAACAAAATATTAATTTGGTTTATATATTCTTGTTCAATTATAAAATTTAATTATAAAAAGTTAAGTTTATCATTAACTTCCGTTTAATTTTTATACTGTGCGAATCTCTGTGCCTCGAACACGGTGAGAAACTGCATCCGCACCACAAGCATATTCAACTCTCCAATCAAACACTTTGTTAAAAACAAAAAATCACCTAAACTATCACCGAAGTTGCATAGGTTTCCTGCGGTCACCGGCCCGGCAGAGGTCCAGTTCTGCTACCCCACCAAAAATCCGGTTTTGTTTATCTTTTATATTAAATGTTTTAAATTTCATAAATAACTGGCTGTTTTTTGGGAATCTTATCTTTGTGCGACAGCTAAGAATATAAGAAAAATTTAATAACAATAGATATTTAATTAAAAACATTGTTATCAGTACGACAGGGGCATCTGTCGGTATAAAGCATTCCATTCAATCATTTCTTCTTTAACTAAATTCTTCAAACGCGTCTTATCTACATCTTTGCGGGTCTTCTTATTGTGAACTACAACTAATAACGCCAATGTAATTTGAAAATTCACTAATTAAATTTGGTATCTCAAAGTTATCAGTTATACGAATAAAAGAGGAGGGCTAACGATGAAGAAGGCTGCTTTGCCTGAAGAATGAAGTTGTAGACGTCTTAATAGAAGGGAAAATAAGAAAGGAATAATAATGAATTCCGAAGATATTGGTTTTCAATTTCCTAGAGCTCGGAGCTCGAGCAATATAATATTCTGAATTAAAAATTCAATTTCAGTGGGTGAGAAATTCTTTAAGGAAGTATCATGGTAAAATAATATGCGCCCACTAAAGTTTCGATTTACTCGAAGTAACTATTTGATTAACTTAAAAGATAAACTTATCCACATTGCAAAGTGATAATTGGTATCAGTTTTTCCACTTTTCTTATTAGAAGTCTGACGCCATATTGTGTTTTCAGTTTTTAAAGAATAAGGCAAAGCGGCCAACTCGAAGGAGCAATCCTGCTACGGAGCGAGCCGCCGTAAAGGGCTTCGCAATAAAAAACTGTCGTCCTAAAAGAATTTATGATTCACTACCAGCCCCTCGCCTCACCTGTGATGCAATGCGCCAACGCATCCTTTCCTGCAAAAGTCCACGCCAGGGTTTTCGCGTTAGATCACTCAGCGTCCGAGAAAGCGATCGCCATTTATTTTTTCACGAGTCATGGCAGGCCAAGACGCGCGACAAGTATTAATAGGTCGCCGGGCATGTGCGCGCATGCGCGTACGCCCCGGAAACGCGAGTGTCCTGCGCGCTCGTAAACGCGGCTTTTATTTTGCTCGCGTGGCCGCGTGTATACAGAGGAAGAAGGATGGAAGCCATTTGGCGTACGGGGGCGATCGTAAACTGGAAGAGAAGAGAGAGAGAGAGAGAGAGAGAGAGAGAGAGAGAGAGAGAGAAATATGCGCTGGCGGTACTTGTATATCGCCATTCGAGAGGCTCGCCCGTGCGCGGCCTTTTCAGACTCTTAACGCAGCCACGCCGTACAGCCGTCTGCTGGTGGTACTGCTGATGCAGCTCTTTTTTCGCTTTTGCTCTTGGATAGAGAAAAATGTGGGAGTGAATGGAAGCAGCGACTGAAACCTTTGTGTACATTTCTAGGGTGTTCCAGCTCTTTTCATATTCATAAATTGGAGCGAGGCAAAACGCACGGGAAACTTTTTATAGGTATGCATTACATGATTTAGTGGGATATGGATTTGGTACTATAATACAAAATATTACTCATTCACATTTAAAGAAAAAAATTATTTAATTACATACTTGAATAATAAAGGTATATATAATAAATATACGGGTCAATATATTCTTCGCGAAGTCCTTTTTATTATGGTCTTAAAAGGGAATTTGTTGTTAGCTCCTTTTCTAGTTCCCAAAGTAGTAGAATAAGTAATGAGATTTAATATTATTAAGTTGAGTAAATAATTTGATTATTATACTTTTGATTATACGTATTTCATTTTTCATTGAATATGAAAACTGGAAAGTGATCTTAAAAAAATTGAGCAGGATATGGTGAAAACAACCTTTCAGCCGAGATAGACACTATTATTAGTAGTATGACCGAACATGGTCAGACAATCCTAGAAATTTTTCTGTTTCCAATAACGTTTTTATAATTTGTCAATATAAAATTCACTTTAAAAGGAATAATATTTTAATATTTTCTTGTCATCAAAGTAACAATATCTTTTATTTTAATCAGGAGAATTTGTAGTGCAAACTTATAAAAGAATATCTACGATAGTGAGAGGCTTGAAATCTTCAACGCAAATAAGAAGTAACGATTCACTTGTAAAACTCATATTCAAACGCGTTATTTCCGGACAAAGATCCCGCGGCACAGCTTCAAATCGCACAAAGAAGAATCCAGTTACTTGGCTTATACTTTACGCTTGCGCGCGCATTCCCACAGACGCATAAAAAGGAGGCCGAAAAGATCAAAAAAGTCTCTTGTGGCGCGTGAACGCGCGACATCAAAGGACTCGCGGGCTACCCACGCCCACGGGACTAAAGGCCGCGAAAAATATGTCAACGAGCGAATCGTCTCCCTCGCGCCCAGTTTGCCGCCTCAAAGCAGCTCGATTAACGAGAAAAGCTAGTACTTCGACGATTTCGTTGGGAACCCCCCAAAGAATTATGACAAAGAGGTGACCTAAGCAAACGAGGAAAACTAATTACCCCCGGTCCTATCCAAAGTTTGTCCTGCCCAAGATATATACATAGACGGCCAGCGTATCTACCCTATGTAGGGCTTTATAACTAACTCGGGAGATAGCAAACCACGACTGCATGAGAATCGATACGTATACCCCCGGAGGGAGAGTTACAAGGCTCGCCACCGCCACCGCAGCCACCGCTCATAAAAAAGCGGCGACGACCTTGATTCCTCGGTAAATAATAAAAGGAGCTTTTGTCTCGTTGAAGCCTTTTTTCAGCCCCGCGCTCCCCGTTGTGTACACATATGCGCTTCCTCACATTACTTTTTCATCGGCGAGACGTCGGATGTATCGACCGATCAAAGTCGTTTGTGAATTCATGATGCGCCAGGTGAGCGATCGGCGAGAGAAAGTGGAGACGAGCTGGAGCAGAGCGAAGTTAACTGTAGATTAAGGAAGCGTACGAATGATTCATGAGGAGCGCGAGTTGTAAAATAAACACTCCGACGAAGAAGGCAGAGGCGAATGTCGTAATATCGAGCATATTCATTCGCCTGGCGCGTGTCGACTATTTATAGTTAATTTTCGTTAATGGACGGAGTAAGTACTTAGCAGTCGGATAGTGATTATTTCGGTCGGCAGAATAAAGTTCTTCACAGAGAAAATTTTATAACGGTGAAAAAAGTTTTTGAGAAAACGTGTTAGAAACTTATTTTGAGTAAATGAAGAGTCAGAATTCGCTACTTTTTAAGTATCCAAGTGTGGAACATGGACAAAATTTAAGATAGTTGGAAAATAAAAATTTTTTTTCTTTTCATTTTCTAATGACTTTATAAGGATTTTAGTTAATATTGTGTTTTTGTAAACGACACACTAGATGCAGTATAAAACTTTCTACAATAAACAAAATTTTCTAGTTTTGTTTACTCTAGTTATTTATTAACAAAAGATACGACGATAAGAATTTTTTCATTCATTTTGAACTGTTTATCTGGAAAAAAAATATTGTCAGTAAATATTGTGATCTGCGGCGTTTTTTTATAATGAATAACAAGGTCCGTAATATTAAACGAGTTTATTTGTTAATACTGTGTGCAACTGAAACGAAACGATGACTGAATAAAATATGATGTGATTGCACGAAAATGGAAAAATGAAGAAATACTTCATAAATAATGTGTGGCTTTTACATGACTTTTATTGCAAAATATTATTAATACATTTGTATTTATTTAAGAATAATTTCTGTGCTTGATATATTATTAAATACCATATTTGTAGTTTTTTGTCACTTGTTAAAGGCCGCCACGCAAACTGAAATTTATTACTAATTTTTCTTTCTTAATACTACTTTCTTAAAATTAATCTCAATTAACAATAAAACTACAAAGCAAAACGAAAACAATACTCTGGCTAAACTTGATTGATCTGCCTTGCTCCGTATTTTGGAAGACAATGTGAGGGGCGACGAGGGACGGCATTGAAAACGAATCCCGTAAAAACAGTCGAGCTTGAAAAAAAAAATGAAAAAGAGACGCACAACACCGCACCAGTTGAAAGGGACGCGAATGAAAAATTCAAAATCAAAATAACGTATACTATTTGACTTTTCGATTCCCACTCGCCAACCAGTGGGAATTCGTCTCTCTGGATAGTGAAATGTCAATCACCTGCACTTCCATCGGGACATGATGGTTGGACATCGCTGAAGCGAGCGCGACATTACAAAGGAGACGAACCGATAGGGAGTGCGGTTCGTTTCATCATTACTGAACGCCCACGAGTACCTCGGTCGTTATCTCGGTATTTCGGAGCTGAAAAAGGGAGTAGCTGCGATCGTTTCTGGTTACTTCGTATCTCTTTCACTGTTTGCCTATAGGGACGGGGTAGTTTAGGCTTTTTAAGATTAAATATGAAAATGTAACGTAATTCTCAAAATAAGCAAATCCGAAAATTTACATTGTTAATTGATTGATTGAAGATCTCTACAAATAGCAATTATACCTACCGTCATATTTACACGCATTGATTCAGTTCATCGTATAATTTAAATTTTATTCAGATTATGTTCGGAAATGTATTAGTTAAGTGAATGAAAACAGTGGATATCGTCGAAAGGTTGTTTTGTTAATTTAAAACAAACGTCTCGAAATTTCAGATCACGTTGCCAGGCAAATTTTTACAAACGAGCTATTTGAATATTCACTTTTTAACATGGTTCTTGTGAGACGCCATTGAATGTTGCACCTGAAATGATATATCTTTTAAAAAAACTGAATATCTCATCCAAAAATTGGACTCCACAAAAAGAAATTATATGCTTCCTATAATGATATAAGAATTGTTGGGTCTTGCCATGGATTTTTAAGAAATATTCACGAAAATGGCTATAAATATAGAGATTGATTTATTTACAAGGATAGTGTGCACTGTCATATACGGCGAATGCACTCTGACATCTTCAATACATTCAGACGATAGGTTAACAACCTTAATCAATTGACATTTTGTGTATATTATTTTATTATTCATTGCTAATGAAATATCTTCAGGAACATCAACAAAATTCACAATTTTTAATTAGATGCAGTTTGTTATATGTAGTTTTTAAGAAACACTGAGAAAGATTTTAGAATGTTTATTCACGTCATTATGTTGAGTATAAGGGTGTCACTGATTGGCCACGTTAATCTCGACTAGAAACTAGGTGTTAGTTTCAATTTCAGATATAGATTTCCATAGATTTCTAAAAGTTAGTCTAAATAGAAATATTTTCATTCGCACTTTTCAAGTTTTATTATCGTATCACATGATCAACTACTTATAATACAAAGCTTAGCATCGTTTTTGGCGACGTTAGCTGAAGAGAGGTCCTTCGTCGTATCATGGACGTTATTGAATTTTCGCTCTACCATCATGGCGAACGCGCTCGCCCCATACCAGCGGCTTAATGGTTTAGTCAAGTGACGTTAGTTTCTCATACCGCTAATCAGGGATGCTAAGTGCGCGGGCGGCGCTGATGTATTTCAGATGCTTCCTACGTGCACGTGGACGCCAATAAACACCTTACTCTTACTCTCTCTCTCTCTCTCTCGCTCTCTCTCTCTCTCTGTCGCTCACTCACTCTCTCTCTCTCTCTCTCCCTCTCTCCCGCTCTCTTTCGCCCCTTTGTCCGATCGGGCTGCCCTTGATGATGCACGCTCTCCGAGCGTGCGAGCACTGACGAAAGTGTTTTAACAATTTATCTAGAGTGGCTGCAATTTTTCAGCCTTTCTTCGCTCAAGTGAGTAAGAGAAAAAGCCGAGAGATATCACGTTATCCGTAGTTAGTTAATACGTGGTAATCAGCATGAAAAATGAGAGAGAGAGCGTGCAGATGCATTTTTTAGGGATTATCTTTGGAGGGCTTACGGATTACAACGTGGTAACGTGGTAGCGGGTAGATTAAAATACGAATGTATATTGATTATGTTTACATTTTTTTAAAAGCGTATATATTCAGTTTGAATGATGGCCTTACTCATTTTGCAAAAAAAATTTTACATTTTAATTTTTGTTTACAAACATTTTTTTATGTTAAGTTTCTTTTTTAAGCTTCTTTTGAAATCATTTTTATCGTGATTTCAAATTGCAGAGGTAGATTATGAAACCCAGTAATAGCTAATACCCCTCTAAACCTACTGACTCTGAAAGTAACAGTTACAACTAAAATATTAACAAACTACCTACCCAATCAATTGAATGGGAGCGTAACAATCACGCTAAACGCCACGTGAAATTGTTGTATTTATTTAGTATACCTATAGTCCGAGTCTTCATTGGGTTTTTCCGTTTATATGACTAATATTAATACTAATGCATAAAGCACTATTGTTTGGGTTAATAATACCAGATGTTTCATAAAACTGCTAAAACATCGACATTCATTCTGAGTATAACGTATTCATGTTTCTGTTCTGAATCAATCGTGTATAACAATCCACAATAAACAAACAATACTGTTTTATCTTTCGTACTTCAATCAAGCGGTTTGCCAATGTACCGAAAATATTGATATATATTCGACAAAAGTCTATTACGCGGTGGTGCTCGGGCAAGCGCGCCAAGTGAAAATTGACTTTCAATTTTAATTTTAATCGAGCGTAACTTCGTTCTTGCCCGCACGTCGCACAACGAGCAGCCGCCTCCCATTTTGAATATTAAAATCACGTCCCCAAAATAACTCGCGCGAAATTGGCAATCAATAAAGGTCTTATCAAGACTGACAACTTCTCCCGACATCCAGCCAGGGAGGAGGAGAGGCAGAAGGGGCTGATTCGTGTGAAACCACGTGCGAAATGATTCACCTCGAGCGGCGACGGATTCCTCCGGGTCACTTCCGCCATAAAGATATACGACGATTCGTCAGAGAAATGCCTATCCCCGAACGAAGAAACGAACTCGTAAATTCCATATCGAGATGATGTATATATAACTTATCTGCCAGATGAAAAGTACAATAAAACAGCGCGTGGCGAAGCACAGAGTCGGCAAAAGCACCGCGAGCGTTTTAATCATCACCGCACGCCCACAGCGCTTGCGACTGACAGATCGCTGATGAAAGTCTTTAGCGACTCGCTGCCGGCGCGCGAGACGGGGGGGAAATATCCGAGCGCTCGTATGGCCCGGATTCAACTGTGTGCGAAAGCGGCGTATACCACACTGCAAGATCGTTAAAAGTTATTCCTTTTCGTAATTCCACACGTCTGGGACGTCGAATGGTTTATTTCGTAGCCGACGCCGACTTTGCTGCCGGTAAGCGCTGACGCGAATAAGTTAAAAGAATGTAATGATTTTTTACTTAAATGAAAATACTTTTGCCTCTCAAGTTTTACGAGCAGGATTATTTCCTTGTGACGGGTCAATGTATGCGTCCGAATTTAAATTCTCGCCCGAGCGATACCGCCTGTACACGGCCGATAATATTGTACAGAGTGCGCTGATTGCTCGTACGAGGCGTTGGGCAAATGCGCGATCACTTCAAGAACTCGTCTTCTTTCCGTCCGGGATCGCCGACAAAGCAACAGCTCTATCCAGCGATATTCAGCTAGGCCAACATGCATCTCGTCCTGGAGAGACTCCAGCACTGCGAAGATTCTGGAAATATCGTGAGACAAACGAGCTCTAAAAGAAATCTTAAATTGTAACGTCGTCTACAGTAATTAACAAAGAAAAAGAAAGAAAATCGATTATTAAAATTTGGCACGTGCGCGAAGCCAAGGATCAGTGAACCGTTCGAACCCCATGTTTATATTAGCGGATTACAGTAGGTGCGAGCGCAGCGAATGTGAGGGAATATCATTTCCATCTATCTTATAACTTCATATTTTAATATATAAATTATTCTCTTTGAATTTGTATATACATACATATTTATTTCATTATGTTTCCTTGAGTTGTCTAATTTTGAATAATAAATTGTTATAACGAAGGTATATTTTACATCTTCCATAACGTGTCAATTTTTAATTATTTTAATTTTAGTACACGTGTTAAGAATGAAATATAAAAAATCTAATCAGTGCTACAGATACTCTTACAGATTACCAGGTTTATAATTCCGAACGTATCATTAAAATAAGATTTCATTATGCTTAAATGGTACGTGTACTTTCGTTTGCGTTTTTTAACAAGATACCGTTATGAAAAGTAACTGTTATTGCACTGAATATCATCTGCACCCTTTTAATTTCTTACTTAACTCAAATGTAGTGTAATTACATTTCGATAACTATCAAATTTTTAACAATCCACTATATTTGCATTATATCGATTTATTTTTTCAAGTATTACACACGAAAATATTAGTAGTCTAAAAATAGGAAAATAATATTTGATGAAACTAGAAATTATTTATTTTCAAATGGTTTCAAACGAAAAATCAAGTAAATAAAACAACTATAAATACTCTTACAAATAATAGTTCTCTTATTTTAACGCAAACATTTTCATTTCAAACGAATTAAATTTATGAATATGAACTCGAACAGTATTTTACAAAATATACAATCTAATGTAGGTTAAAGTTACAACGCCACGTTCTCTCCTGCTGCGAAATCTTTTTCTCCTCGTCCGTTTCCGCGAGCACGCGCTCGCGAGCGGCCCTCATTTCCTCCTTTTTTGCCCACGTCGGTAGCTCTATTTTCTCCTTCTTTGGATCCCTTGGCTTGACGCTCTCATGCTTCGCTTGCGTTTTATCTTGTTTGCCTGTACCGTGAAGTCATTTTCTATTTAGTCGCGTAATGCATCCCCCTTCCCTCCTGCGCGTATGCGTCGGCTTCCTCTCGTTTTTGTTCCTGTTTACCTTACCTTTTACGTTTATTTTTACCAGCCGTACTCTCATAACCTTCTTGACAGCTTTCCACCAGGAATTGAGAGACAAGATACTCGGCTAAACGTCAAGTTTCGGAAATACGACAGGTACATTATGACATGGAATCTGTTACTCAAGATGTACAATTTTGTTCTTGTTTCGAGTCTCAGTTTTCATAAAAACTGAAATAATGTTCAATACTTACTAATTTTAATAAATAACTGGACCTATATATGAAGTAGTATTTAACAGTTCTATGTAGAGATGAGTTTTGACTTCCGTTAATAATGCAATTCCTCAGGCCTTTTACTTTACGACCATTACAAAGGAACTTTTTTACCCTTTTAATACATTTCCGGGCAACACAATTTGTTTGAGCTCCGTGCTAAGCATCGTGGCCAACAAAGCCAATCGTGCCTTATTACATCTGTTCTGCTCTCCACCTCTCGTTCTCCTAAGCTCGATGATAAATGTGCCATTGGTTCTCCTAAAGTACTTAAAAAAACAGAGCAGGTAGATGGAAGAGAGAAAAGTCACGGCCGATGTCTTCCTCCTCCCTCTCATACTCCCTCACTCTCTCGTTCTTTTGCCATCTCTCTCCCTCATTTCTCTTTCTCGTTTTCTCTCCCATTCGTTTCTTTTCTCTTTCTCGGGTTTCTTCCCTTCTATTTCTCTCTCACTCTCTCTCGTTTTCCTCTTCTCTCTTTCTCATTCTCGCTCTCTCTCATCCTCTCCCTCTTCCTCTCTCTCTCTCTCTCTCTTCTCTCTCTTTCTCATTCTCTCTTGCTCTCTCTTTCTTACTCTCTCTTTCTCCCTCTCTCTCTTCTCTCTCTCTCTTGCTTCTCTCCCGCCCCGCCTCCGTCTTCCAGAGGGGAGGAATAAAAGAACTACGCACATAGGGCCAGTACGAGCTTTCGCGGCTTTGCTTGGACCGTAACAGATGAATAAGTGAAGCCGCAAACGGCCAGACGCCGGTGGTGGCAGTGGCCACATTTCAGAGACCGCTTTATACGCGCGTATAAACATATACGTACATTATTGGGCCGTTGCATTTATTGTGTCCTTCTGATGGCCGACACGAGAAAAATAAAGATACAAAGGACGATGTGACTATATAGGAGAAACGAAGAGAAAAGACAGATGAAGGTTTCTGGATTGATTAATAGATTGATTGGCTGAAAGGATAAAGTAGGATACCAGCGCGATTTAGAAAATTTTCAGTAGAAGAAGAATGACTGATACAGTAGCACGGTGATTTACTGTATAAGCCAGTCCTTTAATTAAAAAAGTAACTGATTCTTTGAAAATTTAAATTGTTATTCGAAATAATTTTTAAAATTCAACAGATGTTCCTATTTATAAGTATTTTCGTAAATTATAAATATTCCAGTAATTTTGACAGTATCAATATTTCTGTAAAATATTCGTTTTAGTGGTAAATACAGGGAATATGAAAAAGTAAGCAGAATATCATTAAAAATACATACGGGAATTTCTTTGGGGAATCGGAAGATAAAAAGTACAGAAAAATGTCAAAACAAGAAAACTGAAAGCTCAAAAAGGGTAAAAAGAGAAAGTGTATATGGTGTAAAAAAAGCCAGTAAAGAATACATCTTCTTTCTCGTCTTATTGTGGGGAGGGGTGGGGGCGGCGATGCTTGCGTTGCAAGAGAGCAGACCAGGGAGAGAAAGGCAACCAAGTACAATGACTTATAAACATTTCACGCACGACCCCTCGGGCTTCATTTTGCAGTTTCATGCTAGAAACTGTCAGGGGCTTGAAAGACACTTTTGTCGGCTATTGGCCCTCGGGCTTCCAATACCGCGGTCGCGCATCTCTCCGAACGTGTGTATACGTATGTATAAGCTTTTCCCATCCCTTTTCGCCTCCCTCTCTCTTTCTCTATCCTCGCCACACCTCGATCGTGAACGTCGCCGTGCCAAGACGCGCTTTTCTCGTGCTTTGCATACTGAACGCGACTGACGCGCTAAAAAATGACTGATAGATAAATATTGCGAGACGCTGCTGAACCCAAAATTTACATCGTATTTCTCACTGACGCCCTTTTCTGACTTGTCGAAAAAAACATAAGATGCCGAGCAACGTAGACATTACGCATGAAACACGTACGACGTAAATTTTTCTTCATGATAGGATCGAATTCATTCGAAAAGTGCTGTTTTTATTATGGACATTAAAGTTATGAAAAATTATGTCGTAATTTTTTCGATTCATTGTTACTTCAATAGCATCTTAAAGTATACATATCAATATGCTTCATCGAAATGTATATTTCTCAAGCAAATAGTGAGTTTGATTAGACAATTTGGTCACCACATATCAATCCTGATAAGTCTCGTCTGAACCACGAGTGCTTCGGATAAGGTAAAATGTTTAACAGAGAAGATGATGATAAGTAATACATCGAAGATTATGTACAATCCGTATTTAAGATGATTGGGTATTAAAAAGAATAATTCATAAGCACAATAATTCTGTCAAAATGAATACAAATACTTAACGGTAAAATCAATAAAGTTAAATATTTTATTTCCCTGCCTTTAAATAATAATTTTGTTAATGCAATGACTCCAAAAAAAATAAATTATCGAAATTTCTCAAAATTACGTTTAAAAAGGGGAATGAAAATATCTTGAAAATGTGTAAAAACGTATTTGTATACATAAGGATTGAAACTTTAAATGCCTTCAATGTTAATCCAGAAAAGGTTCAAGGCAAATCTCACCATTTTTCATTGCTGATAACGTATGCCACAAATCGATCTCCCCCGCGGTATCTTGACCTTTCGTTCCCCTCCAATCTCCCTTCGGCTTTCCAAGAAGCTGATATAGAGAGTCCGACATCACAGGGGGAGGGGGCATCCACTTGCCAACGCGTACACAGAGACGTTTCGCGAACAGCGAAGCAAATTTCGAATTCCATCACATGAGCCTAATATGCGTCTCGGCGGCGTAGTAGACGTTGACGACGACGTAGCGACGTGCAACGGAGGCGCCGGCCGCTACGCCTGCGTGCGTACGCTTTCCTTTGTGGGGTTGCAAAGCTCCCGCCCGCCCGATACAGCCTTTCGGGAACTCCGACAGTTTCGCGACAGCCCGGGTCAAACGTCACTTTAGCGGTGGAAACAGCTGCTGAGTGCATTGTGTCTCTCTACTGCTTGTTGCTTACGCTCGATGTAACTCGAAGCATCGCACCGTATAACGAACATCTGCTTGGTGAGCAAACACTGTTCGCGTCAAATTCTGCAAACTATATCGAAATTTTTACTTTAATTTAAGTCAATGTTGAAATGTAATGTAGAATTATAATACATTAAGATATTTTTTACTTAAAAACTGATAATATCTCGACAGCCTGATTACTCGTCATCATTATTTCTCCTCGCTGTTGATTAAAAGGAATTTATTTTGTCTATTATTAATATAATGTCCCAAAATACTATCGCTGTAGAAAATTACCAACCTTGTAAAAAAGGTAAGATTAAAAGTCACGCATGAAGCTAAGTAGTGAAATAATCTCAAATTTTTCATAAACTATCTTTAAAAAACTTGGATTTTATTCATTTTAATCAATCATAATATTTGTCTTATAATTACGTCATTAATGAAATAAAATGCAATCCAAAATATGAATAAGTATATGAGCCAGGTCAAAATTTTGTTTCACTTTAATGTATAATGCCTGCTGCTTTATCAATAATTAGCTTTATAATTAGCGTCAGCGTTTATAGATTATAGTCAAACAAATTCTCTGCTTTCCTTATATATTTTGGATTGCCCTTTATTTATCATATTATATTCACACATACCTTCCCAACATATAATTTACACTTTCTTTATATTAATTGTAAATGCCAAAACCTAAACATTTTTCTTAAAAGTGTTTTTTACATTCGTCGAACAACGCCTGCTTTACGCACTAGTGGTACGACTAATTTATAATTTAGCTTTCTCTTAATGCAATACCACTGCAAGTGTTTTCTTAATTTGGTCCTAGTAGAAAATACATAATATTTTGATGATTTCTTATTAAAATGTACTTATTGAACAATAGAATATATATATACCTTAGAATAACCAATTTAGGTAGGGAATTACCTTATAATAACTTAGACCAACAATAAAATAAAAGTTGCTCTGGTATTATGAGCTGCTAAACCAAAATCTGATCTCAATTTCGCTGTATCGGCTTAGAATATTAAAAGATATTTTCATTACAAGGTCAAAAAATTGTGTTTAATAATTTTTATAGTACTATTCACGCCATACAGAATCCATCTTGAATCATATGAATACGATTTTTCTTCTTCGAGTAATGATGAATTAAAGTTTTCCGTCTTTACATCTTAAAGAAGAAAAAAATCGTATACAGATGATTTAAAAAGTTATTTTAACAATAAAATAGCTAAAAAAAATTTCGGCTTAGGGGTGTATCAAAATCCTGGGCTGATAGGGCGAAATTGAGGTCATATTTGATTTTAATAGCTCAGAACACTTCCACAAGATTCCATATAAGGTCCGACCCGCCGGAACAGTCATTTTCCTTTTCTTGTGAGACTGTAATTAATGAAACTAAAGAGTTCTATTGAACTTTAATAGATTATAATTAGATAATTAATATTAATTGGAAAATTATGGATACAACTTTTTAACATATCTGTTATTACGGAAAATATTGATAAATATTTAATAGCAATCATTCTTTTTTGTTTCAGAAAAACCCCATTCAGTAACTTTCATGTGATAATTCAACAATGCAGTCGTTCGCAGAGTTCCCAAGAGATCGTTGATGATCGTCGAGCAATTTGCACAGGTGTGCGAAAGCACGCCAATCAGAATCGCCCAGCGCGCTAGAGCACGTGAAAGTGGAGATCTTCGCTAATGCAACTTCCGCTAATAGGCGGCACGTACTACCATCATTCCTAGGCACCCGCAGTACCAACTATCGACGCTCCTTTACGTAACTGCGCCTTCAACCAGCGGCCGAATACCAAAGCTGCACAGAATCCGCTTTGAACTTGTCAAGAGTTCACCGCTAGCCCCGAAACTCGCTTTCAGCGACGGATAACCATCGTCGAGTCACGGCCCTTGGGCCGTACCACCACCGCAGTTATGATGAACAACGCCACCCTGGGACTGTTCGACTTTAACAATGCCAGCCAGCAGAACGTCACTATGCCACTGGACTGTGACGCGAATATGCCCATAATCTCGCTGCTCCACCAGATACTTTACTCCATCATTTGCATCGTCGGCCTTCTCGGCAACACCCTCGTCATCTACGTGGTACTGCGTTTCTCGAAAATGCAGACTGTCACCAACACGTACATCGTGAATCTAGCCATAGCTGACGAGTGCTTTCTTATCGGTATACCCTTTCTAGTGACGACGATGAGCCTAGGCGTCTGGACTTTCGGCAAATTCATGTGCAAGGCCTACATGACAACGACAAGTATTAATCAGTTCACTAGCAGCATATTTCTGTTTATCATGAGTGCCGATCGTTATATTGCAGTTTGCCACCCTATTTCGTCGCCTAAGATACGCACACCGTTCGTATCGAAGGTTGTGTCATTCACGGCTTGGGGGTTAAGTGTCGTATTTATGATCCCAGTTTTTCTATACGCCAATACAATGGAAACAAAAGATGGAGAAATGAGTTGCAATATCTACTGGCCCGATGATGCTGGCGGCCAGACAACATTCACTTTATATAGCTTCATCTTAGGCTTCGCGATACCCTTGACGCTTATCTTTATCTTCTATTTCCTTGTCATTAGAAAACTACAAACGGTGGGTCCAAAGAACAAGTCAAAAGAAAAGAAACGCTCCCATCGCAAAGTAACGAGATTAGTCTTAACTGTTATCACTGTTTATATTATTTGTTGGTTCCCTTACTGGTTAACGCAAATGGCACTTATCTATACGGAGCCGAACCAATGTCAATCGCGTATTACTATCACGACTTTCTTGCTGGCTGGTTTTCTTAGCTACTCAAACAGTGCAATGAATCCGATACTCTACGCTTTTCTCAGCGATAATTTCAAAAAGAGTTTCCTAAAGGCTTGTACTTGTGCTGCTGGTAAAGATGTGAACGCCACTCTTCGCAATGAAAACAGTGTATTTCCACCCAGGAATAAGGCCAATACTGAACGAGCTCAATCGCACAAACTAGTGACATCTGGAAATTCGAAAAACGACGGTGAAGATGAGGAGAACGAACGCGGGCTTCTAATTAGCAGGACATCAACGACTACAGTGACTATGACCTCGCGATCGAACATTACCGTTACAAGTGAGCCAAGGAATTCCTCGAGTCAACAAAGGGATAAGGATTCCCTGAAAAATGGTGCTCAGCTTACTTTACTTACCCAAGTGTAAAGAAATTTATGTGAAATGGTATATGATAGGTACTGTTAAAGTTAATGTACAAATTTAAAAAATTGACGGATATTGAATTAAGAGAATAAATGAACAAGTTTCTAATGATGAGTAATTGTCGTGTATATGTGGAGTGATTAAATTACTTCAAGATGAAACATTCGTCAAGCACTGCAACGAAAGTTTGTCGAAAAATAAGTTTGAACGCTTTACCGTGAATTAAACTGTACTCAACGTAAGTGAAATAGGTAATAGTAATTGAAACATTTGTTCAAATATAAAAATAGTACCCAAGCTCATTATTGAAGACGATTGTTCCGTCGAGAAGGGAATCGATGTAAAAGATAAGTAGCACGTATTTGCTTCGAATTTCCGAGAAAGACCAGAGACTGAAGATTGGAGCTTAAACTCAATCACTTTCAATTTACCTCATCCTTTTCTTTCTGGCATACCTTTCTTTATTCCTTCCTGAGTACAATAAGTTTAGTTCAGCATTCATCTTACGAAAGACTGCTACTTTCTTTCCTTCTTTCTCTATAGTTTTTCATTATGTATTTCTGACTATTAACTTTCTCATCTATGCTCTTACATTCTTTTGTGTTCACTTGCGATGAGAAATTTTTAGGAAAAGTGAAAATACAAAAAAAAGAAAATTGACAGTAAGGTCGATTAAATGACGATCCCGAAAGATTCGAATCAATCGGGAAGAGACGAGTGCGCTGGTCACGCGCTCGAGGATTGTCAATTGTGGCCCGAATGTACCAAATACTCGATTAACAAATAAGTATTGTAATTAGCCAAATTTAATAAACGTCGATGTCTCATCGTTTATTTTTGTGGATAACAAGAAAAACTTGTATAGATAATGTTAGCAAATTCTTTTCATGATATTGCCTTGTATCGATAATGTATATAAGACATCGACAATAGAATTTTGGTTTTCTACACTTTTTTCTATATAATTTGAATATCTCTTGTAATATGTACAAAATTAAAGTGCAGAAAATTGTCTTTGTAATATCAATAAAACGTGTTTGCTAACATATTTATAAAAAATAAATCTTTCGATTGTAGATCACTCATAGCAACAGGTTTGCCAGTGAATTACTACAATTATCGCTGCCGAATTCGAGCTTACTACGACTCTTCAAAGATATGCTATTCTTCTTAAGAAAGAACTCGAAACGAATTTGAAGTATATTTCGAAAAATTTTTTCTATTTAATATAAACGATTATTATTAATAAACAGTAATAATTATTTATTTACAAAAAGATAATTTTGCTATTATGTTAAATCTTTGAATGTATGATATTTCTATGTTTATCACCTATTTTGATGATTAAAAATTCAATACTGCAAAACTTTTGAAAAACAAACTCTCGATAACCACCACCACAATCGTACTCGAGTTCTTCCTTATGGAGTAAAAAAAGCTCGGCCTAATGAGACCCTAAGTGTCAAGCGTTAAGCACGAACAATCCACTTTGTTTCGCTGCGTGTCTCCTCCATCCTGTTAAGTCTCCACATGCCTAACCCAGGTCGAGATATTCTTTAAGTAGGGAAGGAAGAGTCGACGCCTCCCTTCGTGGAGGATATTGCACCGCATGAAACGGCACAAAAGAAAATACAGACTCACTGATACACAGACATAGCATACAAACATATTGGCGCCGAAGAAGCAAAAATAGATAAAAATGAGGCAAAATTCGTGCAGCGAATATCAAGCACAGACGTGATCTTAGGTAATGTAATCTTCGTTGTACACGTGCGAGCGGATGGGATGAAAATTTAACGTGAGCATAGGCGAAAGCTCGGGTGATCGGGGAGAGGACTATATACACGAACTACCGTCTACACGTGTCTACATGTACACACCCATATAACTACAGACACATGTCGTCGAATCGCAACCGTAATCATGTCTTTGACGCGTGCCCGGCCGCCTGTGCTAGGGAATTATTGCAGGGATTTACTTCGTGGCGTAAATTGCCGATTCCCCCATCTAACTTTCTCCGTTAGTATTGAATGGAACTTATTGTTATTTTCGGTAAAAGGCCGATGCGTAGCTTATGGGGCACACGTTCGCCCACGTTAAAGGGTTTATCTTTAAGGAGATGTTTTATATTGAAAATATGGATGCATCTTATGTGAGAAATAGCTGGAACAGTGACTGTGGTAAAATATGGACGAGCATAATTTGTAATAAGAAATATTTTCCCAAAATCTGTAAATTTATTTTGATATTAATGATAAAAGCTGTTTGCACGATATGAAATTTAATTAATTTATATTAAAATGTGTAATATGTGCCATATTAGTTAAAGTGAAAATGCTGTCACAGTTGTGTATTTATGAATAAGATACTCTGCGATTGCTAAGTGATAGGTGCATACTTTATCAGAATATAAATACCTAATTGTATTAATTTATAAAAGCAGTTATAAATAGAAATAATAATAATAATGATGATATCTCGTACGAAGTATCTACAGGGATACATGTATAAGTCGTGATTGTCGCGTTTTGAGCGTTATTTGAAAGGAAAGTAAAAGTAAATGTCCCTGTTGTTGATCTCGATTTTCTGTAGATTTTCTAAGATATTATCTATTATATATTGGCAAATGAATCTAAAATGAGAATATAAATGTAAAAAAAAGAAACTAGTATTATATAATAGGGACATTTCGCTTCCAGAAAATTGTTGAACAACACTTTCGCGCGATGATGCAGGTTCTAGTCAAATAAATACGAATATCAAGTGGTATGATACTTTATGTACAATATTTTATGTATAATATTACAATAAGTAACTAATCTCGATATAGATGATGAAAATATAAAATATCGATGGTACTGTTTATCGAAGTTTTATTTTTAAGAAAACAAGCGGCACAAATACCTTGTGAAAATTACAGGACGAAATATTATTGTACATCTTGCAAAGCTTATAAATGTAGCAAGGAAATTGATGTTAAACTTTTAAGGAAACCCCCACAGCAAGATTAACATCCCAACACTTATCTCCTACAATGAAAAAAGAAAGAAGTATATGAGTGGATTACAAATTTTTGTATAAAACGTAAATTTATTTCGAGTATCGAGTTTATTTAATTATACAAGTTATGCGATTTTTCAAATAAAAATCATTATTTATTACCATAATTTTATTTAAATCATAATTCCTAAACCAACTAATAATTATGAAAATATATATGTAACATTATGTTTCTGAAAAGTAAGTATAATATTTTGCTTCCTCCAGGGGGATGGTTTAGAGGCTCATTAATCCTCAAATTTCCAAAAAATTATTATCATGTCTTCTTTATTATATTATGTGTTTATGTGTACCTCTAATAACTTATAAAAGCTTTGACCGATGTAATCTAACATGCCTAATTGTTTTCGTCTTTCATTTGAAAGAAGGGAGACTATAAATATTTTTTCCAAAGTTTTTGAAAATTTATTTTTCTTGTGTTTAACTTACTCACATTCCATGCACAATAATGTAGCCACTGTTACAATAAATTATAGTGCAATATCATTTAAATCACTTTTTATAGCGCAGTAATTACTATACATTATACCTATAGTTACATTTACCATAATTATAGCTTGAAATATTCTATAATTTACCTCATTTAAACACAGCATTTATAACTATACTATTATAACTATATACACAAACTCCTAGTAAATCTAGCGAAAATCATTGTCTAACATTTTTGTTCATGGCTACTGATAATTGGATGATCGCAAAAGGCATACACTGCATCTTCCGATAAACGAAACGTCGCAAGCTGTAAATTTTTTGCCACATTCGTCATGTTACCCTTCGATCTTCTTTTTTCGCCCCGTAATGAATAAGTAAATGAAACATGAATTATGGGAGAGTAAGAGAAACGTATCTCGATCGCTCCCACAGATAATTCCCTGTTCGGTCTTGGAGGCCTTAAAAAGTTAGGTAACGTGGTATACCGGAAAGCAGCGGTAGCGTAGCGTCGAGTGAAAAGGTAAGTACTGGAAAAGTCTTCGAAGTTTATCCAAGAGGAAGACCAAATCCGCATCGTTAATTAAGAATTCGTGAATACTATTGTTTGCAAAGCAGAAACTTGCTCTATCAAATTTAATGTCCAGCGAGCTCCGAGTTTGAAGTCGTCAATGTGTTCTTGTAACTTTTCCCGGATTAGTGAGCATGTTTCAACTGAGGTTATTCAAAGGGATAAAAATAATTTGCATTTAATTTATTAACTTCGTTAAAGCCAAGCAAACTTTTACTAGTTTGAATATTTTCTCAAGATGCTGAAAAAGTGGGCTAGGATGTGGTAAAAGCACGTTAGGTGTCGTCAACAAATTTATCGAATTTTCTTATAAAATTAAAGTAAAAATACTAGTAGTATCATTGTTTTGCATATAACATTTTATTAGAACCATTTTTTATACTTTTAATGTTAATTTAATAATTTGTTGATGGGATACAAAACATACAATAATGTTGACTATAACATTTGAAAAATGTAAATTGAAATTATAAAATTTTGTATAAATTATACTTATTTATTTATAGATGAGACGGATCATAAGCCCTTTATATAGATTTCAAATTATTCTTTTATAATGTAAATACTTATATAGTAAGTACCTAGTACCGATGGTAATATCGCAAAATTTTAATTAAAATGTTGTCTCTTACCAAACGCTACAATATAAGACGGGAGGGTATTTCATAATATATTATGTGAATTAGTCTGCTAGATATGTAAGAATCGATAATTATGAAAAGTACAAAGAGAGATTATATTTGAAATAGATTATCTATATAATTACAATTCGCATTCCTAATTTGCAAAGTGTAAAATCAACAGTGGAAACAGTGCAAAGGTTCAATAATGTTGAGTCTGCTTCTATTCTCTTGTGAATAACTATTTACTATTCTTTTCGAAGAAATTATTTTCATGAATGATAAAACAATGCACACAAATACATTAATGCCCAATAAAGTATATTTTTAACCAATACATCTACACGTCGAAATACCAGTTTATTGACGACAATTTTATACGACCAACTATTCCGGGACGAAACTATCGGATACAATAATAAAGACGATTTATTCGTTGTAACTTTATAGTGCGAATCGTTAAGCATCCCAACAAAACCTACGCGGAATGACTTCAATTTCGGCGAACGTATAGTCGCCGCCACTGGTCATTACCGTGACAAACGGCTGGATATATATTATCGAGAAACAACAATAACGCTTAAATCTAAGAAATTGGAACGCGGATATTTTGCCGATCGTTGTTTTGAAGACGAATAGACGTCAGCGCCATAAATTGTAAAAATTTCACAACTCTACGAAACTCTTTTTATAGCATAGGAAACACAATAAACCCATAATTGTTCTTAAACTTTGTCTATATTTTGTATTTAAAAGAGATTCGACGACCTGTGAATTATCCTAATGTCTCATAAACTGAAGAGGAATTTCTAATATGAATCGCAAAGGATGTAAAATCATGATAGGAAGATGATCGCACTTATTATTCACGAAGCAAATATTACAGAAACGGCAGCTCCTACATTATTATTGTGTTACACATCTTCATCAAATTCTTTTTACAAATTATGTCAACGTGTGTAACATACATGTTAGAGTGATAAATATCTATTAACATATTATCTGTGACAAATTATTAGCAAAAATTATTATTTACTTTTAAGCGTTAATATATCATTTTCATATAATATTTTATTTAAGTTTAAATAAAACTTATAGTTTTTACAGTATGTTGTTAAATCAAACAGACTATTAGTATGTTCGTATAAAACAATTTCATATTTTATTTATTTTTTTTTAATATTTACCATCCATTTGAGGGAAAAGATACGTCTCAATATGAGCATTTGTCTCTCATACATACACACACACATAGCCACACACATCCGCGTACATACACACATGCACACACACACACCGCATGGATGGAGCGAGATCGAACGGTACATGAACCTACCCATCGCGATAAACTCAACGTGCTAAATTGGATCTATGTAGATATTATCATCTTACTAATGTAGAAAGCTAAGTGCAGCTGGGCTTCCGATATCGTTATTACTTACTTTTTTACATGCACCCCGCCCAATGGAAACTTCAGCTTTACATTTTAGCTATGCAGTAACTTTAGAAAGATTTTACTACTTCATATGTTTTTCTAAAATTTTTCAAATGGAAAACATTTTCAAGAGACGCAATTAAGTTTAAAAATTTAAGAACATTCGTCGAGTGCCGCCATTCCCGTGTAAGCACTATGTCGAAAGTTCCACGCTTTAAACCTTGTTACCTTGCTTCTTGAAATTAACCTCCTAATATCTCGAAAACGCCAGTACGTGAGAAGAATTGCAACGGACGTTTCAAAAGATTCATAAAAATATCTGAACGAGCCTCGTGCAAGAACTACCAATTTCCTTGAAGGAAATATTTTTTTTTTTTTCATGCAAGAATCCTTGTTCAAACGTAAGATACTAAATAACATTAAACGAGTGTCAAACGTATTACCACCAAGCCGCAGAGGAAGTTCGCCCACGAATTATATGGACTCGTCAGCATCACGATGCACACACCCGCCCGCATTGTGAAATTTCACTCCCCTCAGGTAGTAAACCTCCCTGTATCCACTCTCCTCAAAACGCACACTCGGGATCATGGTCAAGTGGAGCGAGTGCGCTTGCTATGTAATATAATGCAGCGACAGAAAGTGCCACGCGCGCAAGCACGAGAGCTGGGTAAATTTATTGATGTCAGCGCGATGTCTTAACTTTGACGCTGGAGTGTGTACGTAGCGAGATACATCGAAGCTTCCGTGAGCGTCAATCAATTTTTTCTAGGCAAACTGAACCGCAAGAAGTGAAGATCGATACATAGTTTATTTTCGAGATCGAATCGAATGAGGATTAATTTGCGATCGACATTCGGGAGTCAGGAAGAGGGTTGGTGATTCGTTTGATTGGAATTGCGGATAACTGTTACTCGAGCCGAATCCTCAGTGACGCTAATGTAACGTTAATGCTTTGAGTGATGTTGGAAGTTCTCTGTTGTCTCTTTGTAAAAGCCTTTGAGCGTAAATAATGAGATCGCCAATATTTACAGTGATAAATTCATTTCGTTTTGCCTTTCCAATTTCTCTGTTCACTGTCCAATGAGCAACCTAATTAAAATTTTTGGAGTTTAATCAATTGAGCATATTACTAACATTTAAATGAAAATATAATTGAATTTTATACTTTACAAACATTTTTCATTGAAATAATTAATATATCATAAAACAATTATATCTTTATAAGAATAACTTTTGAAACGTTAGAATTTCATAACTATCCTACAAAATTTGTAAAAACTTAAATGTTCACTATCCGAATTTACTGTGACAAGCCAACATATCGAATTCAATAAACCTGTGTCTGAGCAAATTGAGCCATTGTCTACTTAAGTACATCGATAAGGCTTCTACTTAACTTCATATATTACAGCTAAATCTCCTATTAAGAGCTACTTAATACTCGCGCAGATTTTTACTTTCCCCTTTCTCTCAAAGTCTATAAGAGCGGCCCTTTAAAACCGATTATGCCTCTCTCCTCGACGATTTATCATGCAGGCACAGAGAGCGCGTAATCCACCCTCGCGCCATTATCCTTCGCAAGATTCACCGAAGGCTGACACTAAATCGGAATCTTCTTACACAAGCCTCTTCTATCTCTAGCTTATGGTTAATCTCTTATTAAAGACTCCTCATCCAATTACTAAAACGAAAGCAAAAACTTGGCTTCCACGCGTCGTCTTCAAGCGCGTAAAGTTACTCTGCGGACGCACTGAAGCTTGCAGGCTGGGAAAACAAAGTAATTACCCGAAGCGCAGACAGGCGACAATCACATGTCAGCTCGGCCTCGTTAAAAGCGACGACGCGAGCGCCCCTTTCCTCCTCCCGCCACCATTGAGGTGCGAAAAGTGTAACACGTTGCACACACAGATACACACACCACACTTACATGATCGCTTGAAGAGGAGCACGCGGCTGTTTTGTCACACGTTCATCGGAGCGCTGAATTTAAATCGCACATGAGGCGCCTTTATAAAGAGCCGTTGTCAGGCGACATCGAGCTTAATTCGAGACTCCGCAGCGTGGGTAGGTATATAAGGATCGGAGAATACGTAAATCAGCGAGACGTATTTAATGAGGTTTCACATTCGGTGCTCGAATTGTCTTCATAATTGTTTTTCTTTAAAGTTTTTGTTTGTGTGCGCCAGTGTGCTTAAGGGTGTTCACACGATTATGAGTTTAGTAAAATGCTTAGAGTATAGGGGAAAATTGCTCAGTATCGACCTTTATATCATTTTGCCCATAACTGTTTATAACGTAAACAAAAATTCTAATACAATGTTTTCTTTGGGATAAAGGGAAAGATATTAAGATATTTTTGACTATACCTAATCACAAATATGTTTCACCTATAGATTTGTTCTTTAAAGTTTAGAAAATATATGTGTATTTTTAATTTATTATAAAAACTAAATGTGTATATTAGGCTATATATTAGTCGATTTCTTATCATTCACATTTTACGTACTATTCATCCACAAAGATTATAATTATGAAGAACTGTCAAGAAATGTTTGATGAATCATATTTTGCTGTGCAATTCTATTATTTATCAAAGTAAAGTTATTGCTTAAAATCTTCAAGTTCTCCTTTGATATTTACAGTAAGATCGTTTCAAACTTTACTTCTACACAAAAAAGTCTTCATATTCATGAAAGAAATTAAAAACTGTTATCCCCACAAGAAGAAAAGAAATATCCTTTATTTAGAATAAATCGTTTACCAATATAAGATACGATTAATATATAATTTCACTTTTCTCTCTCTCTCTCTTTCTCTCGCCCTCTCTCTCTCACTCACACTCTCTCCTCGTTTCTTATTTGAGCGCACACATACGCTATTTTTTCGCATATATAACTCATGTGTCTATTCTCCCGAGGATATTCTCGTATTCTCGCATCCGAACTGGAGGAATCGCAGAAATCCGCGATTGCGCGACGAATCCAAGAGATGGAAAATACGATTTCTTTATCAGAGTACGTTGCAGGAATGTGAAATACGTGGAACGTCCAGAATAGTTTCCTGCTGAGCAGCTTGGCACACGCGAGAGAGAGAGAGAGAGAGAGAGAGAGAGAGAGGCGGACAAACCGACTTGATCTTTTGCCTTATGCGAGCGCGCGCACGTGCATACACTGTCCACGAAATCGCGTCAGAGAGGCGATCGCGAATGTCGAGTATGTTTCTGGAGAATTCGAACAGCTGCAAGACTTTTTTTTCATCTTCGGCCAAGGCGCTGAGTAGATTGAAAAATAAAGAAATAGTTTTCCTCATGCCTTGGCAATTTCCTCGTGGTTTACTGAACAGCATAGACCGATTCTTACGCGTGGCGTAACAAATTTAAATTATTTAGATATAAGGATTCTTACGGCAACCCTTTCAATATGTATATAACTATAGCTAATAAATAATAGCCATTAGCTTCACCTTAGCAATTAGATTATTTAAATAACTAGCAGACCATAGAGCAAGTCTATACCATAGAGTCTTTACAAATTAATAATTTATAATAAGTAATGGTATTTAACAATCTAGTATTACCTGTATCAACTTTTATAGATATTATACCTACTAAAGTTAAATCATGTACTTTCCGATACCATGCCGAGATCAATTTTTTTATGCTTCATATATTTAACGGTGCATAAAACTATGATGATCACAGAAGATTACAAATTTCAGGTAAAATTCTTTCAACAAATAAGCAATATCATCATAGTCACTAAAAAGAGCGTATTCATAAAGATTTGAATATTCTTATTGATTTTAGCCTCAATATTGTTAAAAAAAGAAGTTTAAAAAATAAAAATCTATCTCACAAAGCATCTAGAGATAGAATATTTAAACAGAATTCTAAAACTGTCAGATGCAGCAAGTCATCAAGAACATTATCGGTAAAGGTTTATATTTAAATTCGTTGAAAATTTAATGACTAATCATAAGCATACGAATAAATAATTAGGCTTGACTTTAGCAACGTTCCAAAATAAATACGAAAATGAATGTATACTGAATGCACCGCTGAAATCCAATCACAGACCAGGTCACATCTATTTAAATCGGGAATCATTCTATACTTCTGATAAATCTTTCGAAAATACGTGGACCCGCATCATTTCGTTAAAAAATATAAGCCATTGTATAAATTAAGCAAATATAATTATTTACTGCCAGTGCGAATTTTCGATATCACGAGTAGTTTATGATATTCAAAATTTCAGATTATTTTATATTAATTACCGATTTCTAGATAAATATTATATCTGTACTATGCAATGAGTGCATCGATATTTCAAGTTGATTGCAATAATCTAACTAGTAGCTATTTTTAATAGTTCGAAATCGGATACCGAAAAAAGCGAGTATACTGAGAAAAATAATGCAGACAAACTAATTTTTTTCATTAAAACGCAGATTCTCGTAAAACTAACAAATATCCAAAAGATTTTCAAATTGAAAACAAGCTACGAAATTTAATATAAGTTAAAGAACATTAAAACTCAATGTTAAGAGCAGTAGCTAAGACGCGATTAAAGTTCAAAAAGAAAAGGAGGCAAGAAAACTTATATAATTTAAAAGCAACTCTTGAACTTATTTTCGAAAATTGATTTACACGCATTATTCTACTTTAATCTATCGGCTTGATAGAATTTAGAAAATTAATTTAGTAACAAGTAATGGTTATATAGGATTTGTTAGAGCGTACAGATATGTGCAATTCCCCCGAAAATGTCGCCTTATCCGGTCACAAAAACGACGAAAAAAAAATGTTGAGGCACACCTCTGCTATAAGTTTTTTCTTGTTCT